>JXCR01119735.1:112146-130726 GCA_002079205.1 Phalaenopsis hybrid cultivar | reverse complement strand
TGTTGTGGTTGACTACCAACCACCACGTTTTGACAGCTACAATCATCAAGCCACACTATTGCTAAATTATCCTTATGAGCATCACTATCAAACCATTCTTTTTTATCACAACCATAAGAATCACTTTGCTATTAGACTACCATAATGACTAGACCACCACTTTCTCACCACCATCACTAGGCTTGCAGTGTTTTCCTGCCATCACTTAGTTTTTGTTGTCAGTCTATCGTACCATATTATTATTATTGTACCATCATTATCAAGATGTCATTGCTTGGCCTCCATCACCATGTTACTATTACCTAAATGATGTTAACAAACCATCATCATTGACTACCATCTATAGGCCTTTATTATTTGATTGTTATCATCCTATTGTCGCCCTATCACTATCACCTTATCATCTCCATCAAACTATGGTCATCTGAACATCATTTTTCAAACACAAATGTCCAACAATCATGACTCAACTTTAATCAACCATATATTGTGGCCCAATCTTTATCAAACATATATGTTTTATTAATAATGGTCACTCCACTGACGATCTTCCAACCACCATCATATGAATATAGTTGTTTTATCATTATTACCCAACTATGGTCTTCAATTATAATCATCTAATTATGATATTTTGACTATCATTTGCCAAATACATTCTTTTGACCTCCATCACTCAATCATAATTTTTCGACTTCTATGATGCTCACCAATTTCCATGCTTGTCAATATTTATAAAATTGATGCACTTCATTAACATGTCATCGCTTATTAGGCAAATGCATATACTTAATACCAATAGTGATGCTTACCAACTTCATTATTTAAAATCATCACACCATCATCAATAAGACTAATGCATGTCGTTGACTTCAACTTTAACTATTGACATCAAAAGTAATCTTTATTACAGAATTGGTTGTCCTTGATTTTTTTTTCTTTTCACTTTATGAAAGTGACCAAATATAATAGAATGGTCTCTTGAAGACAACTCTAATGCATTCATGATCCTCGAACTTCCGTCATAGAATCAATTTCTTATAGTTTATGTCTACTACAATATATAAAAGCTTTCCACTAGGCAGTAGTGATATCATTTCAATTGGACATCAATTTTTTTTCGTCTAAAAATAATCTACATTGTACTATTCATTCATTCAATTGCAAGTATTCATATTCCTCTCTCTTTTGAGCATTGAGTTTTAGTCATTTCTTACAACCTTTTGAGCTTCTTGTAGTTCTGTAATAAGTACATATACTTTTATTATTTATATCTTATTATAAATTTATCATTTTCNTAATGCTCATTTTTTTAAAGATATTTGATCATTAGTCTTACTCATCTCTTACTATGAAAGTAACCTTAAAGATGAATTTTTGTAGTAAAGTGTCACCAGTCTTTTGACTATTTATATGGGGTTATTTTAGACTCGGTATTTATGGAAGCGTCAAAATAGTCATATTCTTTAAATTGAGATCGGAATAGTCTTCATGTAGAATCATTAGAGCTCAATTTTAAAATAACTGAGGATTATTTTGATACTTTTATAAGCTTTGAGATTAAAATGATTTATTGTAAATAGTTGGGGACTATGTTGGCTCTACCCATTTATGTGAAATAATGGATTTTTGGTGGATGAAATTTGAAGATGTCAAAAGGTTTAGCTCAAGGGGAATGATAGAGGTTGCTGTGAAGTTAGTTTTTCACCATGTTCTTAATTAAATATTGAAGGAGAATTCTAAGGTGATTTACCCTCTTTTATAAATCTAAAATATCTTATTAAAAATAAATTTGATGACTAGTATATTAGGCTTAGTATCTGTCTCTTCACCAATTCTAATATGAGACTTATTGTGGTAAGTCTTCTATGCCTAGTATTTCTTGGATGTTAGAAATTTAACTATGATGAAGGATTGTTGTTTTTAATTCTTTATAGAATAGTTTTGTTTATATTTATTTGTGGGGAAACTTCCATAAGTACCACATAATTCTTATCTATTTAACTACCTAACACTCAAATTTTTACCTTTGTAAAAGAAGATCTTATAACAAAGTGTATCATTTTAGGTTGTCTATTACTTCCAAAAATTATACTAGTTACTCTTTCTATGAGGAGAACTGAAGCAAAAATTGGAGAGAATTTAGGGATTTGTGAAATCTTAGTGCTTCACCAGACCAATGCTGTTGGATTGCCATCGCATATTCTCTACACATCAACCATCAAACAATAGTTATCGTCCATTGCTATCAGACTATCATTACTTGACCTCTATAATTGGAATGTCTTCATCAGACAACCACCATAAGGTCGCAGTAGTTTGAATGCCAACGTCAGATTATCATCTTCTCGTCGTCCTTATCAAATTTCCACCACCCTAATGTAATAATCAAATTATTGTAAAAAAACTCACTCTACTCGTTAGGTCGCCTCCAATAGTTGTTTGTTAGTATCATATCTCCACCGCCATTAAATTGCTGCCATTACCAGACCATTGCCACCTAACCATTGTTCAAATTCCACCATCCAGTTGTTATCATTGGATTACTAATATTTTATTGTTAGCATTGGGCTCCCACTTATCAAATATTATTATCAAGTACTCATTGCCTAACCTCCATCATTTGGTCATCACAACCTCAAAATTGTCATCAAAATCGTGGTGAAATTTTCATTGGCAAACCATCAAAATTAGATTGCCACCTAAATGTTAATGTCAAACCACATTCACGTGATTGCTTCAATCAACTTCCATTACCATCAAGCCGTCACCATCATAGATGCTGACATATGACCACCATCATCCAAACATTATCACCAACATGTTATCATCATCAACCCACCATCATTATCAGGTTATCGTTGGCGATCATCACCATCATCTTAATGCTACCTAACCAACTTAACTAATCTATCGTCATTGGACTGACATGGCCTTATCATAGTCATTGATCCACCATTATTGACAGCCGATAGTTGCCCATTGCTACCTTTAAATCATTGCTATCAAAATGCTTTCATGAAACCACCGACATTCGACCTCCACCACCGACCATTGACGTCTCAGTGTTGTGGTTGACTACCAACCACCACGTTTTGACAGCTACAATCATCAAGCCACACTATTGCTAAATTATCCTTATGAGCATCACTATCAAACCATTCTTTTTTATCACAACCATAAGAATCACTTTGCTATTAGACTACCATAATGACTAGACCACCACTTTCTCACCACCATCACTAGGCTTGCAGTGTTTTCCTGCCATCACTTAGTTTTTGTTGTCAGTCTACTGTACCATATTATTATTATTGTACCATCATTATCAAGATGTCATTGCTTGGCCTCCATCACCATGTTACTATTACCTAAATGATGTTAACAAACCATCATCATTGACTACCATCTATAGGCCTTTATTATTTGATTGTTATCATCCTATTGTCGCCCTATCACTATCACCTTATCATCTCCATCAAACTATGGTCATCTGAACATCATTTTTCAAACACAAATGTCCAACAATCATGACTCAACTTTAATCAACCATATATTGTGGCCCAATCTTTATCAAACATATATGTTTTATTAATAATGGTCACTCCACTGACGATCTTCCAACCACCATCATATGAATATAGTTGTTTTATCATTATTACCCAACTATGGTCTNTGACTATAACGGAGGCTGCAAGCTTGCAGGAGAATCAGATGGCGCCGCCGCCGCCACCACCGCCGCCGGATCAGAAAGGTCTGTTGTCTTCTTTTTTGGGTTTGATTAAAAGCTCGCTTTTTCTTCTTTTTGGATTAGTGTGAATCTGGTATCTTGAGGTCCGTTTTTTTTATTTGGTGGGAAGTGGAAACCGCGATGGTCTGGGAAGAGGGGTTTTCCGTAGTTTTTTGTCTGCTCTGCTCAATAAAAAATCGGAGTTGATGGTCTTTGCGACTTACTTTTGTGCGCGGGTGATTAGGGTTTTGGATTTGTGGAAACTGATGGAGGGATTTCTGTGTCAATCTGCATTTTTCTATAGTGATTACGTTTCAAAAAGCCGCTTTGATGGAAACTTTACTACATTTTCGACTTTCATTTTCTTAATGGAGCTTTCGGTATACCTGAACTCCAAAAGTGAGCGAGTTTGTAAAGATTAATAAAAGAGATTCATCATACATAAATCGGATGAATCAAAAGTTTGTTACCCGATGCATCCTTGCCTGCTACCTTTTTCTCTGCTTAACTTTAAAATTTGCATTTTTATTACAAAAAATTGTGGTTGGCTGTTGCTTTAGTCTGACATCTCTGCCATGTTATTATTCAGAGCCGGAAAACACCCCCGGAATTCTTCAATACCTACACCAGCCTCCGCTCGCACCAGTGTCGATTTCCATGAATTGCAGCAACAGCAGCTGCACAACCACTAGCGGTGGAAGTAACAGTCTATTTGCATCCACGGCTGCAACGCAAAGAACATCTTTTTCGGATCTCATCAGTTCCATGAGTCGGTCTGAAGTGGAACCCCCTTCCCTTTGCCTCTCCTCCAATGGTCCTTCATCTCTGTTCCCTCCGGCTGCTGATCGCCGCCAATTCTCTGGGATGGCGAGCTCAGCTCATATGTCAGCAACTGCTCTGCTGCAGAAGGCTGCTCAGATGGGTGCTGCGGCATCAGGCTCTTCCTTCCTCCGTGGCTTTGGTCTCGCCGAATCATCTTCTCCGTTGGCCATCGGTGGCGGTGGGGACAGTCAATGGAACGAACCTGCATCGATTTCCGCCGGGCTTGGGCTAGGCCTCCCTTACGACAATGGCTGCACGGTGCTGCCGGATATGATGATGGGTTCTGCTGTAATTCTCGGTTCAAAGCCTGCGGCGACACTAGACTTCCTTGGAGTGGGTCCTGCTGGTAGTGCGAATGCCGGTGGCCTGTCGGCATTTATCAACTCTATCAGCGGAGGAGGTCTCGAAGCCTATGGTCGTGGCCGGAGCACATCACCANAGTGGGTCCTGCTGGTAGTGCGAATGCCGGTGGCCTGTCGGCATTTATCAACTCTATCAGCGGAGGAGGTCTTGAAGCCTATGGTCGTGGCCGGAGCACGTCACCGGCTAATGCCTGGGATAGCCGTGGCGATGGTGACTTGAAAACCAGCGGCAGGGCAATACTGTGATTATTGCGGCAAGTGATTTTTTAGGGAAAAACAGGTGAAGTTGAGATCTTTTCGCTGCAAAATGCTCAATTTGATAACTTTCAAGCGAATTTGTATGAAATTGAAGTTATTTGGGGATTTGGTGATGTGATTTTTTTAAAGGTAGTATCTCTTAAGGTTGGGGGTGGGGGGGAAGAAGGTGGACAAAAGGGGCTGTTCTTCTGCNGTATGAAATTGAAGTTATTTGGGGATTTGGTGATGTGATTTTTTTAAAGGTAGTATCTCTTAAGGTTGGGGGGTGGGGGGGAAGAAGGTGGACAAAAGGGGCTGTTCTTCTGTTTCTGGGAGCTCATTCTAATTTAATACTTTTCTCCTTTGTTTTTTGTATGTAAGTAATAAAGAAAGCTGGAATTCATGTAGCCGTGGCTTATCCTTATACTGCAAGATCATATTTTTTGTATTTTTTTTATGCGCATTGTTGGGAGGGCTCGCATGTGATTCGTCGTATTAGGCGGCAAATGTTTTTTCATTCGGGGAATGATGCTCTGTTGGGATTACGGAATGGGTGATTGTGGTGTGGCGGCAGGATCACCGCNTGCTCTGCTGCAGAAGGCTGCTCAGATGGGTGCTGCGGCATCAGGCTCTTCCTTCCTCCGTGGCTTTGGTCTTGCGGAATCATCTTCTCCGTTGGCCATCGGTGGCGGTGGGGACAGTCAATGGAACGAACCGGCATCGATTTCCGCCGGGCTTGGGCTAGGCCTCCCTTACGACAATGGCTGCACAGTGCTGCCGGATATGATGATGGGTTCTGCTGTAATTCTCGGTTCAAAGCCTGCGGCGACACTAGACTTCCTTGGAGTGGGTCCTGCTGGTAGTGCGAATGCCGGTGGCCTGTCGGCATTTATCAACTCTATCAGTGGAGGAGGTCTTGAAGCCTATGGTCGTGGCCGGAGCACATCACCGGCTAATGCCTGGGATAGCCGTGGCGATGGCGACTTGAAAACCAGCGGCAGGGCAATACTGTGATTATTGCGGCAAGTGCTTTTTTAGGGAAAAACAGGTGAAGTTGAGAAATGCTCAAATTGATAACTTTCAGGCGAATTTGTATGAAATTGAAGTTATTTGGGGATTTGGTGATGTGATTTTTTTAAAGGTAGTATCTCTTAAGGTTGGGGGTTGGGGGGGGAGAAGGTGGACAAAAGGGGCTGTTCTTCTGCTTCTGGGAGCTCATTCTAAGTTAATACTTTTCTCCTTTGTTTTTTGTATGTAAGTAATAAAGAAAGCTGGAATTCATGTAGCCGTGGCTTATCCTTATACTGCAAGATCATATTTTTTGTATTTTTTTATGAGCAGTGTCGGGAGGGCTCGCATGTGATTCGTCGTATTAGGCGGCAAATGTTTTTTCTTGCGGGGAATGATGCTCTGTTGGGATCACGGAATGGGTGATTGTGGTGTGGCGGCAGGATCACCGTTTATAGCATTGTGGGCGCGAGTCTGGAGGTAGTTAAAGTTCAACTGTTTATAGCCCATGGATGCACTTTAAGATTTGTGCTGTGTAGATCAATTTTTATTTTCAATTCATTTATATTTATTTTGATATCGCATTTTTAATAATGAAAGAATGTTATTTAAGATTATAGGTAACTACTGCAAAATTTTTTAAAGATGTTTGATCATTAGTCTTACTCATCTTTTACCATGAAAGTAACCTTAAAGATGAATTTTTTATATGGGGTTATTTTAGACTCAATATTTATAGAAGCGTCAAAATAGTCATATTCTTTAAATTGAGATCCGAATAGTCTTCATGTAGGCTCATTAGAGCTCAATTTTAAAATAATTGAGGATTATTTTGATACTTTTATAAGCTTTGAGATTAAAATGATTTATTGTAAATAGTTGGGGATTATGTTGGCTCTACCCATTTATGTGAAATAATGGGTTTTTGGTGGATGAAATTTGAAGATGTCAAAAGGTTTAGCTCAAGGGAAATGGTAGAGGTTGTTGTGAAGTTAGTTTTTCACCATGTTCTTAATTGAATATTGAAGGAGAATTCTAAGGTGATTTACCCACTTTTATAAATCTAAAATATTTTATTAAAAATAAATTTGATGACTAGTATATTAGGCTTTGTATCTCTTTCTTCACCAATTCTAATATGAGACTTATTGTGGTAAGTCTTCTATGCCTAGTATTTCTTGGATGTTAGAAATTTAGCTTTGCTGAAGGATTGTTGTTTTTAATTCTTTATAGAATATGTTTTGTTTATATTTATATGTGGGGAAGCTTCCATAAGTACCACATAATTCTTATTTATTTAACTACCTAGCCCTCAAATTTTTACCTTTGCAAAAGAAGATCTTATAACAAAGTGTGTCATTTTAGGTTGTCTATTATTTCCAAAAATTATACTCCTTACTCTTTATATGAGGAGAATTGAAGCAAAAGATTGGAGAGAATTTAGGGATTTGTGAAATCTTAGTGCTTCACCAGACCAATGATGTTGGATTGCCATCGCCTATTCTCTACACATCAACCATCAAACAATAGTTATCGACCATTGCTATTAGATTATCATTACTTGACCTCTATAATTGGAATGTCATCACCATACAACCACCATAAGGTCGCAGTAGTTTGAATGCCAGCATTAGATTACAGTCTTCTTATCGTCCTTATCAAATTTCCACCACCCTAATGTAATAATCAAATTATCGTAAAAAAACTCACTCTACTCGTTAGGTCGCCTCCAATAGTTGTTTGTTAGTATCATATCTCCACCGCCATCAACTTGCTGCCATTACCAGACCATTGCCACCTAACCATTGTTTAATTTCCACCATCCAGTTGTTATCATTAGATTACTAGTATTTTATTGTTATCATTGGGCTCCCACTGATCAAGTATTATTATCAAGCACTCATTGCCTAACCTCCATCATTTGGTCATCACAACCTCAAATTGCCATCAAAATCGAGGCAAAATTTTCATCGGCAAACCATCAAAATTAGATTACCACCAAAATGTTAATGTCAAACCACATTCACATGATTGCTTCAATCAACTTCCAACACCATGAAGTCGTCACCATCATATATGTTGACATATGACCACCATCATCCAAACATTATAACCAACATGTCATCAACCAACATAACTAATCTATCATCATTGGACTGACATGGCCTTATCATAGTCATTGATTCACCATTATTGACAGCTTATAATTGTCCATTGCTACCTTTAAATTATTGCTAGCAAAATGCTTTCATTAAACTACCGCCATTCGACCTCCACCACCGACCATTGACGTCTGGTTGTTGTGGTTGACCACCAACCACCACGTTTTGACAGCTACAATCATCAAGCCACATCTATTGCTAAATTATCCTTATGAGCACCACTATCAAACCATTCTTTTTTACCACTACCATAAGAATCACTTTGTTATTAGACTACCATAATTACTAGACCACCACCACCACACCAACATCACTAGGCTTGCAGTGTCTACCTGCCATCGCTTAGTTTTTGTTGTCAACCTACCGTACAATATTATTATTATTGTACCATCATTATCAAAATGTCATTGCTTGCCCTCCATCATCATGTTACTATTACCTAACTGATATTAAAAAACCATCATCATTGACTACCATCTATAGGCCTCTATTATTTGATTGTTATCATTCTATTGTCGCCATATCACTATTACCTAATCATCTCCATCAAACTATGGTCATCTGACCATCATTTTTCAAATATGAATGTCCAACAACCATGACTCAACTTTAATCACCCATATATTGTGGCCCAATCTTTATCAAACATATATGTTTTATTAATTATGGTTACTCCACTAACGATCTTCCGACCACCATCATATGACTATAGTTGTTTTATCATTATTACCCAACTATAGCCTTCAATTATAATCATCTAATTATGATATTTTGACAATCCTTTGCCAAATACATTCTTTTGACCTCCATCAGTCAATCATAATTTTTCAACTTCTATGATGCTCGCCAATTTCCATGCTTGTCAATATTTATAAAATTGATGCGCTTCATTAACATGTCATCGCTTATTAGGCAAATGCATATACTTAATACCAATAGTGATGCTTACCAACTTCATTATTTAAAATCATCACACCATCATCAATAAGACTAATGCATGTCGTTGACTTCAACTTTAACTATTGACATCAAAAGAAATCTTTATTACAGAATTGATTGTCCTTGATTTTTTTTCTTTTCACTTCATGAAAGTGACAAAATATAATAGAATGGTCTCTTGAAGGCAACTCTAATGCATTCATGATCCTCGAACTTCCGTCATAGAATCGATTTCTTATAGTTTATGTCGACTACAATATATAAAAGCTTTCCACCAGGCACTAGTGATATCATTTCAATTGGACATCAAATTTTTTTCTGTCTAAAAATAATCTACATTGTACCATTCATTAATTCAATTGCAAGTATTCATATTCCTCTCTCTTTTGAGCATTGAGTTTTAGTCATTTCTTACAACCTTTTGAGCTTATTGTAGTTCTGTAATAAGTATATGTACTTTTATTATTTATATCTTATTATAAATTTATAATTTTCTTATATATATATATTTGTTTCTATAATGATATACTTATAATTTTTTTATTATTTAGAATTAATCAATATAATTTAATTATGAGTGCACCAAGTATAAGTGATTTGGCAGCATATATCAACCAGATGAGAAATGACCAATCATAAGAGCCAGTCTTAAGGAGAATGCGTCTAATCAATGGGATTCAGTCAACAGGAACAGGATGAAGACATTTAATTATAAAAATTCATTTTGCTTTANATAATTTTTTTATTATTTAGAATTAATCAATATAATTTAATTATGAGTGCACCAAGTATAAGTGATTTGGCACCATATATCAACCATATGAGAAATGACCAATCATAAGAGTCAGTCTTAGAGTCAGTCTTAACGAGAATGCGTCTAATCAATGGGATTCAGTAAACAGGAACAGGATGAAGACATTTGATTATAAAAATTCATTTTGTTTTATATTGTAGAAATATGATGTGAAAGATCATAGATTTATAATATGTGTTTGCGGGCATGTAAAGTATTTTGAAAAAATAAATTTCAAATGTCAACCCCTTTAAATTTTAAATTTAGATTTACAACCATAATGGAAGAATGATTTAAGATTAATATAAATTGATTATTTTATATAAAATTTATTCAAATATGTAATTTTCACATAGAGTGGTCAGTCATAACTCATTTTGAAGGGTTGTTGAGCCTGATTATATTATATTTTGTTTCAAATCCTAATTATTTCGTATTGTAGAGTTCCTCTGCTATTTATTTTTCATCGTCGTGTAAATATTTTGATATTTGTAGTTCATTAAATCCTAGCCCAGTGCATTTTCAAAACGCCACCGCACCAAATAAGCTACCTCAAACGGACCCCTAGATTTCTAGCCAATCACTTCTTGTAACAAGTCATAGCCTTATTTTCGAGTTCCCTTGGTAATCATAAAACCTTTAAAATTACTTGAAAAACTCCAAACATAATCTATAAAAAATTTCCCATCATTAATATGTGCTTAAGCCCATTTCCATTACCCACAATCCCTTCCACAAGTCAAAAACTAAAGTCTTTTACTGTTGTACAAATTGTTGTTTCATTAGAACTCGTCTTTTGTAAAATTCGGGGTTGTGCTTTTGGCTGCGCCGTCGGTTCCATGTTATTCTCCTCGACGAGGGGCTTTTGAACATCTTGCATATTCAAAGATTTAGGGTTGTTTGAAGAATCAAGCACGTCATCGAAGGTTTTACGATGGATTTGATTATTTGAACATAGAAAGTGTTGGATATCAGCAGTGGCCTGTGAATAAATACGACATGTCACTTTCCCTATAGAATCTGGAGATTAAATAAGGTTTAAATTAATTTTGGGATCTTCTCCTTCCTATAAGTATTTAGACTCATATATCTAACATTTCTAAGTGGTTTCGAGCTGTTTGGATCTATCATTTTTTCACACTTAGAATTTTGAAGATAAAATGATTGCTCTCAAGTTGGACTAGTTATTTATTGGCTTCAGCCACACTCTTTGTTGCCCTAAACATTAAATCCACTTAAAATTAGACCCAACCAAAGCCTAGATATCATTACTAGCCATCTTGGGAACTAATCCAAAATCTTGTGTCACTTTAAGAGGATGTAATCTTAGCCCACACATCAAAAAGTTGCTCAGATTTAAAGTAATGTTAAAATTTTAAAAACAAGTGATGAGGAAATAATAAAATAAATTCATTAATATTAGCTCCTAAAGTCCTAATTATTGTTTACTATGAAAGTGAAACCAATGGTCCGTTTGGGGCAGCTTGTGCGATTCAGAATAAGTTGTTTATCCTAAAACGCGGAGGGGTCGACCCGCGGCCTGCGTTTAGTGTAAAAACCGAAATGTAGTTTCGGATAAGCTAGTGAAACGCGCGAACCAAACAGTACGGCGGCGTTTTCAGAAAACGCCGCTTGCACTTATAAGCTGCCCCAAAAAGACCCTAAGTCCTTTTTAATTAACTATTTTATTTAAAAGGTCATGACTTGCGTTGCGGCATCGAAAATTGATCTGACATTGCAACTCGACTCGAACCTGACTCGGAAAGTCTATGTTCAGAAATGACTCGAAAAATTTTCAGATTGGATTTGAGTTAAAGATTCTGATATGTTTAGTTTTTTGAGTCGTGTTTGGGTTGACCCACAACGCTAAATTGACTTAGAAACAGATTTGCTAACCAAGAATTGACCCTAAATGGATCAAACTTTAACCTAAATAATGGTCATTTCTTTTGTTAAATGGTTGAATTTGGGTCAAACCTATTCAAATCCAATCAATTTCGATCGAGCCAAAACCGAACCCAATCTGTTGACCCGAACTAACACACCCTATTCATGCTCAGGGAGCTTGAAATTAATCATGAATAAGACCAGATATTAGGCATGCTTCATTTTCTCCATCCTTCACATGGTTATTAATAAANAAAAACAAGTGATGAGGAAATAATAAAATAAATTCATTAATATTAGCTCCTAAAGCCTAAATTACTGTTTACCATTGAAACTAAGACCTTTTTAATTAACTATTTTGTTTAAAAGGTCATGACTTGCGCAGCGGCATCAAAAATTGATCTGACATTGCAACTCGACCCGAACCTGACTCGGAAAGTCTATGTTTAGAAATGACTCAAATAATTTTCAGATTGGGTTTGGCTTAATTTTTCGAGATGACTCGAATTTGGGCCAAATCCATTCAGATCCAATCAATTTTGATCAAGCCAAAACCGAACCCAATCTATTGACCCAAATTAACACCCCCTATTCAAGCTCAGCGAGCTTGAAATTAATCATGAATAAGACCACATATTAGGCATGCTTCATTTTCTCCATCCTTCACAAGGGTATTAATAAGTTTAAGCAAAAGATATTTAAACAAATTAATTTTATAAAAATAAAATGCATGAAAGATGCGTGTGTTAATTTTCTCTTTAAAAAAATTAAAAATCAAAGTACAAATTTAGGTACGCCTAACTTTCTTAATCTTTCATAAATTATCCTGCCTCCATGGCCTTCACCTGCTCGAAGACTTTCTCGATCGGCAACGCTTTACATGCATGCCACACAATTTTCTTATATTTACACCTAGAGATTCGAGATAATAATTTCTTTTTATCAGATTCAATAATTGATTCAGGCCCTTCAGCTATCCACCCCCACTAAACTTGATATGATCAGATCAACCCCTTTCAAAATTTATAATTAAATAGGCAATAATTTTCTCAAAATTTATACATTAATTGTTAAGAAATCACAAAGCATCAAAAGTATATAATAATTTTGCGGGCTACAAGATGATTATCTTGACGAAGCAGTGCGCACGAGCTCGTANTTAAAATCAAAGTACAAATTTAGGTACGCCTAACTTTCTTAATCTTTCATAAATTATCCTGCCTCCATGGCCGCCTCCACCTGCTCGAAGACTTTCTCGATCGGCAACGCTTTACATGCATGCCACACAATTTTCTTATATTTACACCTAGAGATCCGAGATAATAATTTCTTTTTATCAGATTCAATAATTAATTCATGCCCTTCAGCTATCTACCCCCACTAAACTTTGATATGATCAAATCAACCCCTTTCAAAATTTATAATTAAATAGGCAATAATTTTCTCAAATTTTATACATTAATTGTTTAGAAATCACGAAGCATCAAAAGTATATAATACTTTTGCGGGCTACAAGATGATTATCTTGACGAAGCAGTGCGCACAAGCTCGCCTAACATAAGTGAATTAATGACATTTGATTGATCGAAATGTGTTGATATCAATCTCCAAACATTTGACATGCATCAATATTCGACATTTGTTAAAACCAAATAGTTTATTCCGACGAACATCGATATTTGATATCCTTCGGCTAGTTTGTTCAGCCCTCCCCCTTTAAGTTGAACAACTGAGGCTAATTACCTCTCAATATTCGACGTTGTCTAGTTAGACCCAGTCTCTAATTTCGTGGAACGGGATCTCTATCTTCTCTTGTCGTTGCCTTTTGTCTCTTAAAACACACGCATTGGCTAATTATTTTCAACGTATTCTTAGAACCAACCATTGCCTTCCGTTACAAATACATGTATATTGGCCATTATCTCTCAAACGGCATTTGTGTTTATAGTGTTTGGTTGTCATTGTCTCTTCAGGTCCTCTTCTATACTCTACTATAAAAGATTACATAAACTCCTCCATGAACACCATAAGCGTTTCCACTCACATCAAGATGGGGGAATTTTTAATTCTTCCACCATTTAAATTTCAAATATCTAAATCACAAACATATATTAAGTATTCAACTCCGAAGTAAAAATTATTCTATATGGAGACTCCTAATCATGAAATAACTCACAACAAATGGTTTTAAGTCTTTCTTGATAGATGTTGCACCGCTACCGACGATGTTGCCATCATATTTCTGGCACACAACATGTACTGTAAGTACTCCTTCACAACATCCAGATCACCACCACTTCCCTAATGTATTCCAACACTCACATAGCATNTTAAGTTGAACAACTGAGGCTAATTATTTCTCAATATATGACGTTCTCTAGTTAGACCCAGACTCTAATTTCATGGAAATACTATAGCCAGGATTTCTATCTTCTCTTGTTGTTGCCTTTTGTCTCTTAAAAGACACGCATTGGCTAATTATTTTCAATCATTGCCTTTCGTTACAAATACATGTATATTGGCCATTATCTCTCAAAGGGCATTTGGACTTATAGTGTTTGTCTGTCGTTGTCTCTTCAGGTCCTCTTCTATACTATACTATAAAAGATTCTAGAAACTCCTCCATCAACACCATAAGGGGGTCCACTCACATCAAGACGGGAGAATTTTTAATTCCTCCACCATTTAAATTTCAAATATCTAAATCACAAACATATAGTAAGTATTCAACTTCGAAGTGAAAATTATTCTATATGGAGACTCCTAATCATGAAATAACTCACAACAAATGGTTTTAAGTCTTTCTTGATAGATGTTGCACCGCTACCGACGATGTTGGCATTGTATTTCTGGCACACAACATGTACTGTAAGTACTTCTTCACAGCATCCAGATCACCACTTCCCTAATGTATTCTGACACTCACATAACAGAAGTCACGTCGACAACCCCCACTTATGTAATATTACTTATGACTATTCAAGTATAGGTAAAAACTTGAAACCTACATCGGCATAGTGGAATCACTTTAACTATGCTAGACCTAATGATTCTTACCTTTTTTTTTTTTAAACTTTTTCACGTAAGAAACTATTGTTGTTTCGTTTATCATCTCTTCTTTTGTCTATGAGTTAACCAGGTTTTCTTACATTGTTGGGACATTAATACATCACTCTACCTCCATAACATTACCAACACACAACAAAAATAATGACATTGCATTATCAACTTAGCGAAACATATGAGATTTTTTATATTAGATGTTCCACATTAGTACGTAAGTAAACTTGCNATTCTTACCTTTTTTTTTTTTTTTTTTTACTTTTTCATGTAAAAACTCTTGTTGTTTCATCTATCATCTCTTCTTTTGTCTATAAGTTAACCAGGTTTTCTTACATTATTAGGACATTAATACACCACTCTACCTCCATAACATTACCAACACGCAACAAAAATAATGACATTGCATTATGAACTTAGCGGACATACGAGATTTTTTATATTAGATGTTCCACATTAGTACGTAAGATGTTTGATCCAAAGCTAACCCTAACCCGAACAAAGAAACAATAATTGCAGCTTTCTACCTAAAAATACAAAATATCTCTTATCATTTCATCAACTTCTCTTACAATTATACATCTTAATATCTTATTGTCCGAAATAATTATAAGAATCGGTATCTCTGACTCTTTCTAAAAGCTTTAATTAATATTCAGTCTCCAAACTTACCAACACAGAGAGATATTAGTTATGAGCAAGAAGACAGCAGAATGAGACAACTAGCAGTGCATTTATAGCAAAGCGAGATTGCGCTTCTGGTTTCGGGTCTTCGTCTTCCGTTCCCCTCCTTCATAAATAGAGAAGATGAATATTGCAAATATGAAATTGCACGCAGGCCCTGAAGACGTTGTGGGAAGTGAAAAGTGAAAGATTTGGGTACTTTGTTGCAAGATTTGACTGTTAGGTATTTATTGCTTTCTGTTCGCTGCGTTCGAGGCACTGAATGGCATGCATTGAATGATTGATGAGTTCACGGCTCTCATATAGGTCATATTATTATTATTATTATTATTAAGTTAATGAAATATATATCATTAGCGTAGTGCCGAATGCCACTCGTGGTCTCTGGGAAGTCTGTGGCTGCTTTATTTGATTTGGGGAATTATTATTATTATTTTTTCAAATTGACTTTTTAAGGTACGATAGNGTTAGCAAGACAACCGTGAGGGGTTTATTTTGTAGAGATGTAATATCTTATTTTACGCATCCCATTTTTTTTAAAAAAATTTATTTTCTTAGAAATTTAAAANTTGCTCCAGGTCGAGTGAATGGTGACCTTATTGTTTCCCTTTCCTCACTAAAGGAGTCATCACCTGGAAGAGCGGATGAGGGTTCCATGAACAAGTTGGTTAGCAAGACAACCATGAGGGGTTTATTTTGTAGAGATGTAACATCTTATTTTACGCATCCTATTTTTTTTTTAAAAAAAATTATTTTTTTAGAAATTTAAATCTTAAATTTTGATAAATCCCATTTTNGTTAGCAAGACAACCGTGAGGGGTTTATTTTGTAGAGATGTAATATCTTATTTTACGCATCCCATTTTTTTTTTTTTTAAATTATTTTCTTAGAAATTTAAATCTTAAATTTTGATTGATCCCATTTAAACCACTATCAATGATTGTATTCAAGATTTGTCAAATGCCATCATCTCTCACAAATAACCAATCTATTAACCAGAATTTGTTAGCCTTTAAGAGTTGTGAAGGCCAAGTTTTTATTGTTTCCATTTGAGCATAATATTTCAGAAANTTGTTAGCCTTTAAGAGTTGTGAAGGCCAAGTTTTTATTGTTTCCATTTGAGCATAATATTTCAGAAAAAAACAATGATTTTTATTTGAATCATTTTGACTGAAAAAAATGAACTTTGAAGCTAAGAATTTTAAAAGTATTTGCAGAATGAAAAATTCTTTTTTCACAACAGGATCCAAAAAAAATCAAGTTTTTTTTTTTCTGAAATGCAGACCAACTGTTCTGCTATCACTCAACATACGTGGAGGCCTTTCCGTGACTTTGGGCTTGAAACTCGCTTGTGCATGTACTTCCTCTCGAACAGAAGAGACTGGTGGCGGCCTAACAGCATTGCGCACCGAAGCCACCTTTCCTTTCGAAATAACGTATACAGAGCAGAAGTCAGGCGCGCTCTTAGAAATGCTGCTCGGAACATCGCTGCTACTCTTCAATCTTCTAAGAACAAAGAAACCATGATAAGCACATGAGAGCTTCCTCTGAAATCAGGGAGATGAGCAGAAAGCTGAAAACTTTCACCTANTGTTGTGGTTGACTACCAACCACCACGTTTTGACTGCTACAATCATCAAGCCACACTATTGCTAAATTATCCTTATGAGCATCACTATCAAACCATTCTTTTTTACCACTACCATAAGAATCACTTTGTTATTAAACTACCATAATTACTAGACCACCACCTTCTCACCACCATCACTAGGCTTGCAGTGTTTTCCTGCCATCACTTAGTTTTTGTTGTCAGTCTACTGTACCATATTATTATTATTGTACCATCATTATCAAGATGTCATTGCTTGGCCTCCATCACCATGTTACTATTGCCTAACTGATGTTAACAAACCATCATCATTGACTACCATCTATAGGCCTCTATTATTTGATTGTTATCACCCTATTGTGGCCCTGTCACTATCACCTTATCATCTCCATCAAACTGTGGTCATCTGAACATCATTTTTCAAATACAAATGTCCAACAATCATGACTCAGCTTTAATCACCCATATATTGTGGCCCAATCTTTATCAAACATATATGTTTTATTAATAATGGTCACTCCACTAACGATCTTCCAACCACCATCATATGACTATAGTTGTTTTATCATTATTACCCAACTATGGTTCTCAATTATAATCATCTAATTATGATATTTTGACTATCATTTGCCAAATACATTCTTTTGACCTCCATCACTCAATCATAATTTTTCGACTTCTATGCTGCTCACCAATTTCCATGCTTGTCAATATTTATAAAATTGATGCACTTCATTAACATGTCATCGCTTATTAGGCAAATGCATATACTTAACACCAATAGTGATGCTTACCAACTTCATTATTTAAAATCATCACACCATCATCAATAAGACTAATGCATGTCGTTGACTTCAACTTTAACTATTGACATCAAAAGTAATCTTTATTACAGAATTGGTTGTCCTTGATTTTTTTTTTCTTTTCACTTTATGAAAGTGACCAAATATAATAGAATGGTCTCTTGAAGACAACTCTAATGCATTCATGATCCTCGAACTTCCGTCATAGAATCGATTTGTTATAGTTTATGTCTACTACAACATATAAAAGCTTTCTACTAGGCACTAGTGATATCATTTCAATTGGACATCAAATTTTTTTCGTCTAAAAATAATCTACATTGTACTATTCATTAATTCAATTACAAGTATTCATATTCCTCTCTCTTTTGAGCACTGAGTTTTAGTCATTTCTTACAACCTTTTGAGCTTCTTGTAGTTTTGTAATAAGTACATATACTTTTATTATTTATATCTTATTATAAATTTATAATTTTCTTTATATATA
>JXCR01119735.1:77555-104979 GCA_002079205.1 Phalaenopsis hybrid cultivar | reverse complement strand
GCATATTGGTAAATTTACTTCTCCACTTTTGAAAGGAAAATTTATGGGTTAGTCTCTAATGGAGGTCATAAAAAATGGACAAGCATGTTCGAAAATGATTTTGATTATTTTTTAGGAGAATCCTTTGTTAGAGAGTGCAAATAATTTGTTGACTTATCATCTTCTAGGGTTTTCGTTTCAAAAAAAGAACTTATGATTATTAAAGAGGGGTTTACATAATATTTCAAATCACTTATTTTATTATTGTAAAAATAAGTTGATGTTTAATGGATAAGAATTTCGAACCATATCCCAATGTTAAGGCCAAGCTTTCTAATAAGGCTAGCTTCTTATTAGAATGGGTAAGTGTTATGAATTTTTGTTTTCAAAGCTAATATCCTATGCTTTGTTAATCACAGAGGTGTTTTCACTCTCATAATCATTGCAATCTAATTCATAATAATTTTGCAGTAGCAAAATTCCATATAAATGGAAAGTCTCTACATAGTAAGACTTCTGGACGAGTTTCTTTAACTATTAAGAATAGTAAGATGAGTTTGACCAATAATATTTAAAGATAACTTCTTAGTGGTGATAATTATTATGAAGTGGCCCTTCTTTAAACTTCTTAGTGGTGATAATTATTATGAAGTGTCCCTTTAGACATTTGAAGTTTACTCTATAAAATTGGAATGTAAGTTGAGAGTACTTTAGGGTTGTGTAGAGGGTTGCAAAATAAGTTATGGAGAGAACATTACCTAAATTAATAAAAGAAAGAAAATAGAGCACATCTTTTTGAAGTTGATGTCAAGTTTGATCATATTCATTTTGAGAACCATGGGCTTGTTCATTTTATGGTCAAGATGAACGTTACCCTATATATGAAATTAAAATTTTTAAATAAATCTATAAAAAATTGAACATAATACTTATGAGGTTGANATGGATATACCATAGCAATAATAGAATAAAATTTTATTAAATTTAAAGTTATTGATTAAGTGATTTTCAATTATTTTAATGATAAGTTTTAAAAGTGCAATAATTTTATAAACACACTTCATTGAATGAAAGAAAAGATAATATTTTAAACTTGCATCATATCTTTCTTAATTTGATTTTATTTTGTCTTAATTTACTATTATACAAATAGCAATAGTCTGAGTAAAAATGAGTGCATTTATCTTTTCATAAATCTATTTGATTGGTCGCCTTCATACATGATTTAGCTTGTGCAGTTCATATTGTCATTGATTAGCTCTTTAATCTCAACACTCAAATAATTAAGGTGGAATAACCCCTCTTTACATTCAATTTATCCTCTTGCATGTAACCAATCAGAGGCTATTTCTAAAGATAGAATAAATTTAAATTATTTAAGTTTTACAATCTGAGGATGACATCCCATACTAATTTGTAGCTGCAAGATTGCTTTCTTCATTCTTGTTGGCATTGTAAAGACACTCTAAATTCACTAAGAAATTCCCTAACCATAACTGGTTTAATGATCATATCTTCTTTTAAATTATTGAGTCTTATATTTACTAAGGATGAGCTTGAAAGCTTAAGTTTTGTGCTCATATCTTATCTCATCGAGGAGACCTAAGGCAACCTTTTATGCATCTATATCACCTTGAAACGAGTTGGGTACCTGCTTTATGAGTAAGGAAAGTTCCCTTTATAAATATCCATTTTTTGTCCCATCTGTGCACTTATTATTACTAATATGCAAATGTTCATTTTATATCATAATTATTATATTGCAATTTAGTCATGGGGTGGTAAACTCACTCTATAATATCATTAAGTGATTTAATAATTTAAGGAGTGATTTAATTGTTTAAAGGGTGATGATTGTAGTGCCTAATGCCAGTGTAGAATTTTCTAGTGCAAACAAGATTGATGTATTCAATAACCATCTTTGGAGTAATTGAGGCAGTAATAGATTGATCTTGACAGATAATAATTTAACAAGTATCTATATAAAAAAATATAAATAAATTTTAAAATAACACATAAAATAAAAATATAGTTGAAAATATTCTAAAATTCGTAATTAAAAAATGAGTTTAAAAAATTAAAAATACTAATGAAAGTTTTTATAGTTGAACGATTGGTGGTCTTAAACCATGCCCTGCGCTGCGCTGGACATGGGCTTTTAGGCCCATTAGTTCAATTTTACGACCAGCTTTCTGCAACAAATTTCTTCAGCCGATACCCTTTTTAATAGCTAATTGGTTATAAAAATAAATATTTGAATAGTTGATTCGTCTTCCTCATAGCATGATTATCCTGTGTATGAGGGTGTAAAATATATGAAATTACATATTTTGTCCCAATTTTAATGAAGGTGTTACAACATATTTTAGGTATTTTACATATACAGGCCAATGACTCCGCTAAAATCAGTGGACTTCAGTTCGACAAGTCATGTTCGTCCGACTGTTTTGAATCGGGATTGTAGGTCGGCCTTTAGTGGTCTTCGGGTCGGCAAGACTTGACTCGATCAGCTTGGCTTTCTCGGTTGGCTATTCTAGTTTGCTGTTGATTATTGATCCCTAGACGAGAAGTTTTTGTCAGCAGAATGAGACTGCAGACCATTATGACTACAAATCATCTTAATCTAAAGCTAAAACTCAAGCATTCAAAAAGACATTTTTTAAAAAATTTCTTCTCAATCAAATAAAAGATGAATATTGTCCATTTCATTTTTAACTTTTATCATTTCCTTTCCTCTAATTCCTTCAACTAAAGCAGAATCGGGGTGTTTCATATACAAATTTGTATAGTTTTCATGTTTATGCATCATTTAAATGTAAAAAAAAAAAAAAAAAATTAAGGCATAGATGTTGGTCAATGATTATATGATTAAAATGATGAAAAACATGAGGATTTAACAGGCTAAAAAGGAGTTCAGTCAAAAGCTAACTCATTCAATTTTTGAGTTTAGCCACTAGGTTTAATGATGCATTTTATTTCTCAATTGTGTGATAGCGTTAAGAATTGGTGTAACTTTAATTGGAGGGGGTTTGCTTTAGGGTTTTAAGGTTATTAACGTAATTTTTTTCTATTGCTTGGACATTTTATAAAAAAATTATAATTTCAATATATATGTATATTTATAGGGAGGGAGATNTATTAACGTAATTTTTTTCTATTGCTTGGACATTTTATAAATATATGTATATTTAGAGAGAGAGAGAGAGAGAGAGAGAGAGAGAGAGAGAGCATGATTCTACTATTATTATTAAAATAATAACTAATTAATTTCACTTGATTTAATAGCAAATTGTTGTAAGAATATTAGAGTTTTGAAATCCCAAAATATATAATCCCAGACGTCAAAAAGCACGGACAAATATGTCCAATTTATAAGAAGCTCTTAACATTCATGTAAATAGTACATATAAAAATATATTAGCACAAATCTCAAAGCAGATGAAAGGCTTAGGAAGAAGATACAGACGATTGAACATATCCTTAGACTATCATTTTTTTGTTGAATATTGGCAAGAGAAATACTTTGTTCGAACTATCGGCACAAGGTGCAGGGAGGTAATCAGTCTTCAGAACGATTGACAGTGAACACTCTTTTTGACTAGATATCGATCGAGTCAAAGATTACCAGTCGATAGACAACTCTCATTAGTCAAATTAATCTTCGGTCTTATTATGTGTGAATAACTCTGTAATTACCAAAAAAATCCTCCTGAAAAGTTAATGATAAGGAGGCTAATATACACTTTTGTAATGTTGGGACATCTCCCTATAAATAAGGGTTCATGTCATGAATAAACTACACTTTTCTTACGATTCCCGACTGCTCTCTCTCTCTCTTCCTAATCACTTCATAGCAACACGTTGTATTCATTGGGTGTGTTTCTTGGACACTTTTTGTATTAAAATTAATACTTTTGTTGGAAAAAAAGTCTTTTTTTATTAGAAAAAAAAACTTGGACCTAAACTTTCGTATATACATACGNATATGTCCAATTTATAAGAAGCTCTTAACATTCATGTAAATAGTACATATAAAAATATATTAGCACAAATCTGAAAGCAGATGAAAGGCTTAGGAAGAAAATACAGACAATTAAACATAGCCTTAAACTATCATTTTTTGGTTGAATATTGACAAAAGAAACACATTGTTCGAACTATCGGCACAAGGTGCAGGGAGAAGCTCCCATAGGTCGCAATCAGTCTTCAGAACGATCCACAGTGAACACTCTTTTTGACTAGATATCGATCGAGTCAAGGATTACTAGTCGATAGACAACTTTCATCAGTCAAATCAATCTTCGGTCTTATTATGTGTGAATAACTCTGTAATTACCAAAAAAATCCCCATGAAAAGTTCATGATAAGGGGGCTAATATACACCTTTGTAATGTTGGGACCTCTGCCTATAAATAAGGGCTCATGTCATGAATAAACGACAAACTTTTTTTTACGATTTCCTACTGCTCTCTCTCTCTCTTCCTAATCACTTCCTAGCAACACGTTGTATTCATTGGGTTTGTTTCTTGGACACTTTTTGTATTAACATTAATATTTTTGTTGGAAAAAAAAATTATGTTTTTTATAAATTTATAAANAGGAGTGATTTAATTGTTTAAAGGGTGATGATTGTAGTGTCTAATGCCAGTGTAGAATTTTCAAGTGCAAATGAGATTGATATATTTAATAACTATTTTTAGAGTAATTGAGGCAGTAATATATTGATCTTGGCCTTAATAATGCAATTAAATAATTTTAATTTAACTTTTATTTTATAAATTTTGCCGGTGAATTCAACTATGTAAAAGTGATTGGCTTTAATATCTCTAAGATGTTTTTTTAAGTTATATAGTGAAGATAATAATTTAACAAGTATCTATATAAAAAATATAAATAAATTTTAAAAATAACACATAAAATAAAAATATAGTTGAAAATATTCTAAAATTCAGAATTAAAAAATGAGTTTAAAAAATGGAAAATGCTAATGAAAGTTGTTATAGTTGAACAATTAGTGGTCTTAAACCATGCCCTGCGCTGCGGTGGACATGGGCTTTTTGGCTCATTAGCTATATTTTACGGCCAACTTTCTTCAACAAATTTCTTCAGCCGAGACCCTATTTAATTGCTAATTGGTTATAAAAATAAATATTTGAATAGTTGATTCGTCTTCCTCATAGCATGATTCTCCTATGTATGAGGGTGTAAAATATATGAAATTACATGTTTTGTTCCAATTTTAATTAAGGTGTTACAAAATATTTTAGGTATTTTACTTATACAAGCCTATGACTCCGCTAAAATCAATGGACTTTGGTTCGACAAATCATGTTCTTCCAACTATTTTGAATCGGGGTTGCAGGTCGGCCTTTAGTGGTCTTTGGGTCGACAAGACTTGACTCGATCAGCTTGGCTTTCTAAGTCGGCTATTCTGGTTTGTTGTCGATTATTTATCCCTAGACGAGAAGCTTCTGTCAGCAGAATGAGACAACAAACCATTGTGACTACAAATCATCTTAATCTAAAGCTAAAACTCAATCATTCAAAAAAGACATTTTTTTTAAAAATTTCTTCTCAATCAAATAAAAGATGAAGATTTTCCATTTCATTTTCCAACTTATATCATTTCCTTTCCTCTAATTCCTTCAAATAAAGCAGAATCGGGGTGTTTCATATACAAATTTGTATAGTTTTCATGTTTATGCATCATTTAAATGAAAAAAAAATTAAGAAAATTTAAGGCATAGATGTTGGTCAATGATTATATGATTAAAATGATGAAAAACATGAGGATTTAACAGGCTAAAAAGGAGTTCAGTCAAAAGCTAACTCATTCAATTTTTTAGTTTAGCCACTAGGTTTAATGATGCATTTTATTTATCAATTGTTTGATAGCGTTAAGAATCGGTGTAACTTTAATTTGAGGGGGTTTGCTNACAAAATTGATAACACTGAGTAGATATCATCATTATCATCATTAGTTCTATGCAACTATATGAGATCCTAAACCAAAAAATTTATCTTTTTAATGATGTGATCTGCTGCTTTTGCCTTCACTTTTATTTAAATGGCAATCAAAATGGTGAAAGCCATGATGTGTTTATTGGATCATAAATAGATCTCTGATCATTGACCTCTCAACAATTCTTTATTGAGTCTCTTTAATTATGCTTTGTCAGCTCTATGTTGTTAGCTTTATTCAATAATCTTGTTCTTTCATCATCTCACTTTGATATTGTGGCAAACACATGTTGGAGTCTTTGATGTCATCCTAAGTTTGTAGGAGATTGAGTATTAATATATCAAGATTATTATGTCAACTTATTTATTAATAAATTTTCAATAATTTATTATTAGTATAATATATTTTCATTTTGGTAGTATAATATATTTTTTATCATTGAGGTCGGTATCATTTTTTTTTTATTTTGCATGACTATAATGAATAATTAGATTGGCTAAATTATTTTCTTAAAAATGCTCTTGTATGTAACATTATAGATTAATTAAAACAACAAAATACATAAATTTATTTACTAGATTGGGTGGGGGCTTTTTCTTTAAAATTTGATGTTAATATTTTGAAAGAGAAAGCTCATTTTCACTAATTGCTAGATTATAAGAGAAAACAACTAATTCAGTGGTAATATCTACATGAAAAAAAAATAGATATAAAATAAGAAAGTAGAACATAAAACACAAACTAACTAGGCTCCACTTTTTTTCACAACCATATGCATTTAGAATGCTATGTTATGGGTGAACTCATTTATTCTTTTTTATTTGATCCAGAATCAACTTGAACACTCCACTTAACTTTCCTTCCTTCCTCTTCCCTTTCAATATTTTCTTCCTACACGCTCTTAAGACTATGCTCATCTTCATTCCCTTTGTCAGTCCTTTGCCATCATTTTCTTATTTGCCTTGTGTATTTTCTCTTCTTCCTTTCTTCCCATCTCTCCTTCTTTTTCTTCCTCACTATTAATTATTTCTTCCTTTATTTTCTCCTCTTCAGTCTTTCACACTTTTTCCTCTATTTTCTCCTTTCTCTTTTTACTTCTTATTCTTTCTCTCTTCTTCGCACTTCCTCTTCTAGTGCTCTTTTCTTTTTTGATCTTCACTCATCCTCTTCCCACTTTCTTTGTGCTTCCTTCTCTTTTTCTTTCTTTTATGATTCATCTTTTTTTCTAACCTTCTCTTTCTTCCAGTTTTTCTCTCTCCTCCTTGCTTCCTCTTCTTCTTTTCTCTCTCTCTTTTATGCCTCTTATTCTTCAAGTTCTTCTTTTCTTTTGCTTATCTGCCTCTTCCACTTTCCTTTCTTCCTCTCTTCCTCTTCGTATTTTCTTCTGTCCTCTTCCATCCTCCCCTTCTCTTCCTCTCTTCTTCTTGTTTCATTTTCCTCGCAACTTCTACATTTCTTTTCTTCCTCTCTTTATGTAGCTTCTTCCTCTTCTTCCTCTCAATTTCTTCCTCAAACTTTATTTTCACTTCCTTAGCGCATCCTCAACACCCCAACAACACAGCCTTTGCATAATTAGCCAAAAGATGCCTAATTGTTTCACTTGCAACACCAAAAGAAGCTGTTGTCCATGATTTCTCTGTCCATAACTCGTATTACCGACCACTTCCCTGCTAGAAACAGAGGATGATTTTTCTTGTTATTGTTATTGAATCCCACAAATACAGAGGAGGATATATTAAATGACATTTGAACCATGAGATAGAAAAGAAATGGGGTATGCAGAAAAAAATTGAAGTGAAGCTTATGGATCATTCTTGCAAATGTAGAAGGATACAAAGAAAGCATAGGCAAAATGCATTTCAAAATGCTTAATTTCTTTCTAGCCATATTTTATGAACTGTTTTCTAATGGCCTATCAAACAAGAGAAGTCTTGACAATGTGTTGTGCTTTTGCTGTGGCCAAAACTATTAGTAAATTGTTACGATTAACCGATGATTGCACGACATTTTACAAATGAAACCACGACACTTTCTGACTGAAGTGCTACATTTTTTTTACGGGCATGTGTTGGTTATGTTATCGATGGTCAAGATACAGTTAAACATGACATATTTTTGGATTTATAGCGACGTGTCACCTCCCAAAAGTCCTTAAAAGAGGTGGGCAACACTATCAGAGCAGATTACTGTCTGCCAGGTGTGTGGACTCTCCATGGTCCAGTAAGACCCTCGGTGGAGCCGATCCGTGACGAGGGCGTCATGTGATTGGGTGGAGGAGAATGTCACGGACAAATAGTCCCACATCGGCTACGTGTAGGACCGAAAAACAGTATTTAAGTCCTGGGTTGTCCACCACCCACAAGGGCTTTTTTGGGAGGTGACAGACGGCTAATACATGTCTCATACCCATCGATTAATGTAAATTATCGCTAAATCCGTTGTTAATTATATTACCAACAATCGTTTTTTCTACGTCGACTTTGTCGTCGCAAAACTGTCAGTAAATATATTACTTATGGTTTATATATTATTATCGATGATATTTGAACATCGGTAATAATATTACTTATGGTCTATCTATTATTACTTGTGGTTCACAATAATTTCATAAATTTGAGTTTAGGTTATGTTAGATCAAATTTTCAATGGCTCGCCCCTCTCAAACTCGTTCGGAGAAGTGTTACCGATATTGGACTAAACTCGTTGAACAAAGGAAAAAAATATTACGTTCAGATTTCATACGCAAACGCAAGCTGCGTCAAGACAACGACTGCAATCCACGGGAGTGAACAGAGAAGGAGAAAAAGAAAAAAAAATTACATTCTATGGATCGCAGCTGTTGACCGGACGCAGCTTACATCTGGACTCCATACGTAATATTTTTTCCAACGAAAGACTCCTGCCTTTTAGTGTAAATCTAACGAGTAAACTTATTTTTGGAATTTAGATACAATATATTAAATATGAAAAGAGCATGATAATGGTGCATAAGATGGCTTAAGAATTTGTTGACCTGCGCTTGATTTAAGAATACTACTCTCAAATTGGAAGACCCAAATTTGACTAATACTGATAGCTTATGTCTAATAGTTACAAGCTAAGGCTAATCTCCTTAAAAGAAAATGTTGATTTAATTTCCTTTAGAACATTGAGCAAACTAACACAAATATTAGCGTGTTTATGATTAGCACGTGAATTGAATACAAGTCAATGGCTTGAAAGATAATCCTGGTCGCTTCTAAGGGAGAAAATATTACTTTTGTTGACTGGATACACTCCACAGTGCATGATGGAATGGTATAATCTATGTCGTCGTCCAAACATAATGTCCGGACGTAATTTTTTCTACTTTTAAGGTGTCGTAGCTCCAGATATAATATTTTCTCCTTAGATGTCTTAGGCATGTTCTCAAATAGGGGTGTAAACGAGCCGAACAGGAGCGAGCCTGGGCTCAGTTGTGTTCGACTCGTTAAAAAATATCATTGTTCATGTTCAGCTTGTTTATCTTTCAAAGATAAACAATTTGTTCATATTCGGCTCGCTAAACAAATGAGCCGAACACAAGTTGTTCGCGATCAAAAAAACATTTTTGATAATAGTCATGCATGCGACTGTTAGGGGTGTAAACGAGTCGAGCTTGAGCGATTTCAGACTCGGCTTGTTAAAAAACATTATTGTTCGTATTTGGATCGTTATATATCAAGCTGAAAAGCTTATTTGTGTTTGTCTTGTTTGCTTATCGAGCCGATCACGAGCTATCCACGAACAATGAGCTATTTTGACTAGGGCTGTCAAAAAAGCTCGTTGTTCGCGAACAGTTCGTGTTCGATTCGTAAGAGCGTTCGTGTTCGATTCGTTCGATAAGCAAACGAGACGAACACGGACAACTTTTTTCGTTCGGTTTGCTAAACGAACCAAACCNTTTTGCTTTATATTGTAGAAATATGATGTGAAAGTTCATAGATTTATAATGTGTTTGCGGGCCTGTAAAGTCCTTTGAAAAAAAAAAATTCAAATGTCAACCCCTTTAAATTTTAAATTTAGATTTGCAATCATAATGGAAGAACGATTTAAGGTTAATATAAATTGATTATTTCNTTTTGCTTTATATTGTAGAAATATGATGTGAAAGTTCATAGATTTATAATGTGTTTGCGGGCCTGTAAAGTCTTTTGAAAAAATAAATTTCAAATGTCAACCCCTTTAAATTTTAAATTTAGATTTGCAATCATAATGGAAGAATGATTTAAGATTAATATAAATTGATTATTTTATATAAAATTTATTCAAATATGTAATTTTCACTTAGAGCGGTCGGTCATAACTCATTTTGAAGGGTTGTTGTGCATGATTATATCATATTTTGTTTCAAATCCTAATTATTTCGTATTGAATCCTAGCCCAGTGTATTATCAAAACGCGACCGCACCAAATAAGCTACCCCAAACGGACCCTAGATTTCTAGTCAATCACTTCTTGTAACAAGTCATAGCCTTGTTTTCGAGTTCCCTTGGTAATCATAAAGCCTTTAAAATTACTTGAAAAACTCCAAACATAATCTATAAAAATTTTCCCATCATTAATATGTGCTTAAGCCCATTTCCATTACCCACAATCCCTTCCACAAGTCAAAAACTAAAGTCTTTTACTGTTGTCCAAAATGTTGTTTCATTAGAACTCATCTTTTGTAAAATTTGGGGTTGTGCTTTCGGTTGCGCCGTCGGTTCCATGTTGTTCTCCTAGACACGGGGCTTTTGAACATCTTGTAGATTCAAAGGTTTAGGGTTGTTTGAATAATCAAGCGCGTCGCAGAAGGTTTTACGATGGATTTGATTATTTGAACATAGAAAGTGCTGGATATCAGCAGTGGCCTGTGAATAAATACGACATGTCACTTTCCCTATAGAATATGGAGATTAAATAAGGTTTAAATTAATTTTGGGGTCTTCTCCCTCCTATAAGGTCTTAAAATTATTAAGATAATTTTCAAACTCTCAATAATGTATTTAGACTCGTGTATCTAACATTTCTAAGTGGTTTCGAGCTGTTTGGATCTATCATTTTTTCACACCTAGAATTTTGAAGATAAAATTATTGCTCTCAAGTTGGACTAGTTTTTTATTGGCTTCGGCCACACCTTTTGTTGCCCGAAACATTAAATCCAGTTCAAATTAGACCCAAGCAAAGCCTAGATATCATTACTAGCCATCTTGGGAACTAATCCAAATCTTGTGTATCATTAAGAGGATGTAATCTTAGCCCACACATCAAAAAGTTGCTCACATTTAAAGTAATTTTAAAAATTTTAAAAACAAGTGATGAGGAAATAATAAAATAAATTCATTAATATTAGCTCCTAAAGCCTAAATTACTGTTTACTATTGAAACTAAGACCTTTTTAATTAACTATTTTGTTTAAAAGGTCATGACTTGCACAGCGGCATCAAAAATTGATCTGACATTGCAACTCGATCCGAATCTGACTCAGAAAGTCTATATTCAGAAATGACTCGAATAATTTTCAGATTGGGTTTGGCTTAATTTTTCGAGATGACTCGAATTTGGGTCAAATCTATTCAGATCCAATCAATTTCGATCGAGCCAAAACCGAACCCAATCTGTCGACCCAAATTAACACCCCGTATTCATACTTAGCGAGCTTGAAATTAATCATGAATAAGACCAGATTTTAGGCATGCTTCATTTTCTCCATCCTTCACAAGGGTATTAATAAATTTAAGCAAAAGATATTTAAACTAATTAAGTTTATAAAAATAAAATGCATGAAAGATGCGTGTGTTAATTTTCTCATTANTCGGTCATAACTCATTTTGAAGGGTTGTTGTGCATGATTATATCATATTTTGTTTCAAATCCTAATTATTTCTTATTGTAGGATTCCTATGCTATTTATTTTTCGTCGTCGTGTAAATATTTCGATATTTGTAGTTCATTAAATCCTAGCCCAGTGTATTTTCAAAACACGACCGAATCAAATAAGCTACCCCAAACGGACCCTAGATTTCTAGCCAATCACTTCTAGTAACAAGTCATAGCCTTGTTTTCGAGTTCTCTTGGTAATCATAAAACCTTAAAAATTACTTGAAAAACTCCAAACATAATCTATAAAAATTTTCCCATCATTAATATGTGCTTAAGCCCATTTCCATTACCCACAATCCCTTCCACAAGTCAAAAACTAAAGTCTTTTACTGTTGTCCAAAATGTTGTTTCATTAGAACTCATCTTTTGTAAAATTTGGGGTTGTGCTTTCGGTTGCGCCGTCGGTTCCATGTTATTCTCCTAGACACGGGGCTTTTGAACATCTTGCAGATTCAAAGGTTTAGGGTTGTTTGAATAATCAAGCGCGTCACAGAAGGTTTTACGGTGGATTTGATTATTTGGACATATAAAGTGCTGGATATTAGCAGTGGCCTGCAAATAAATATGACAGATCACTTTCCCTATAGAATATGGAGATTAAACAAGGTTTAAATTAATTTTGGGGTCTTCTCCCTCCTATAAGGTCTTAAAATTTTTAAGAAAATTTTCAAGCTCTCAATAATGTATTTAGACTCATGTATCTAACATTTCTAAGTGGTTTCGAGCTGTTTGGATCTATCATTTTTTCACACTTAGAATTTTGAAGATAAAATGATTGCTCTCAAGTTGGACTAGTTATTTATTGGCTTCGGCCACACCCTTTGTTGCCCGAAACATTAAATCCAGTTCAAATTAGACCCAACCAAAGCCTAGATATCATTACTAGCCATCTTGGGAACTAATCCAAATCTTGTGTCTCATTAAGAGGATGTAATCTTAGCCCACACATCAAAAAGTTGCTCACATTTAAAGTAATTTTTAAAATTTTAAAAACAAGTGATGAGGAAATAATAAAATAAATTCATTAATATTAGCTCCTAAAGCCTAAATTACTGTTTACCATTGAAACTAAGACCTTTTTAATTAACTATTTTGTTTAAAAGGTCATGACTTGCGCAGCGGCATCAAAAATTGATCTGACATTGCAACTCGACCCGAACCTGACTCGGAAAGTCTATGTTTAGAAATGACTCAAATAATTTTCAGATTGGGTTTGGCTTAATTTTTCGAGATGACTCGAATTTGGGCCAAATCCATTCAGATCCAATCAATTTTGATCAAGCCAAAACCGAACCCAATCTATTGACCCAAATTAACACCCCCTATTCAAGCTCAGCGAGCTTGAAATTAATCATGAATAAGACCACATATTAGGCATGCTTCATTTTCTCCATCCTTCACAAGGGTATTAATAAGTTTAAGCAAAAGATATTTAAACAAATTAATTTTATAAAAATAAAATGCATGAAAGATGCGTGTGTTAATTTTCTCTTTAAAAAAATTAAAAATCAAAGTACAAATTTAGGTACGCCTAACTTTCTTAATCTTTCATAAATTATCCTGCCTCCATGGCCTTCACCTGCTCGAAGACTTTCTCGATCGGCAACGCTTTACATGCATGCCACACAATTTTCTTATATTTACACCTACAGATTCGAGATAATAATTTCCTTTTATCAGATTCAATAATTGATTCACGCCCTTCAGCTATCTACCCCCACTAAACTTTGATATGATCAGATCAACCCCTTTCAAAATTTATAATTAAATAGGCAATAATTTTCTCAAAATTTATACATTAATTGTTAAGAAATCACAAAGCATCAAAAGTATATAATAGTTTTGCGGGCTGCAAGATGATGATCTTGACGAAGCAGTGCGCACGAGCTCGTCTGACATATGTCAATTAATGACATTTGATTGATCGAAATGTGTTGATATCAATCTCCAAACATCTGACATGCATCAATATTCGACATATGTTAAAACCAAATAGTTTATTCTGATATCCTTCTGCTAGTTTGCTCAGCCCTCCTCCTTTAAGTTGAACAACTGAGGCTAATTATTTCTCAATATATGACGTTCTCTAGTTAGACCCAGACTCTAATTTCGTGGAAATACTATAGCCAGGATCTCTATCTTCTCTTGTCATTGCCTTTTGTCTCTTAAAAGACACGCATTGGCTAATTATTTTCAATGTATTCTTAGAACCAATCATTGTCTTCCGTTACAAATACATGTATATTGGCCATTATCTCTCAAAGGGCATTTGGAATTATAGTGTTTGTCTCTCGTTGTTTCTTCAGGTCCTCTTCTATACTCTACTATAAAAGATTCTAGAAACACCTCTATCAACACCACAAGGGTGTCCACTCACATCAAGATGGGAGAATTTTTAATTCCTCCACCATTTTAATTTCAAATATCTAACTCACAAACATATATTAAGTATTCAACTCCGAAGTGAAAATTATTCTATATGGAGACTCCTAATCATGAAATAACTCACAACAAATGGTTTTAAGTCTTTCTTGATAGATGTTGCACCGCTACCGACGATGTTGGCATCATATTTCTGGCACACAACATGTACTGTAAGTACTCCTTCACACCATCCAGATCACCACCACTTCCCTAATGTATTCTGACACTCACATAGTAGAAGTCACGTCGACAAGCACCACTTATGTAATATTACTTGTGACTATTCAAGTATAGATAAAAACTTGAAACCTACATCGGCATAGTGGAATCACTTTAACTATGCTAGACCCAATGATTCTTAACTTTTTTTTTTAACTTTTTCACGTAAAAAACTCTTGTTGTTTCGTTTATCATCTCTTCTTTTGTCTATGAGTTAACCAGGTTTTCTTACATTACTAGGACATTAATACATCACTCTACCTCCATAACATTACCAGCACACAACATAAATAATGACATTGCATTATCAACTTAGCGAAACATACAAGATTTTTTATATTAGATGTTCCACATTAGTACGTAAGTAAACTTGTNCCTAAAAAATTTATAAAGTGTATTCAGTATATGAAATTACGATATTTTCAAATTATTATTGATAATGAGAATACAATGTCGCCTCTCCCACAATCTCCTACCAACATTGTTTGAGAAAACCTCCAATCTTATGATATCTTACCATTTCAATTTCAAAGTCAAACTCCCGTACATGCGCGTTTGTGTAGCTTTTTTTTTCCATCACACAATACATATAATATATATTCACAAGTCCTTAGCTCTCTTATACAACACTGCCACTCCTAAAGCCTGCATCCTATCCCTTTGTAACCTTAACATGCCCAAACTACTTCTTCAGATGACTTCNCCTAAAAAATTTATAAAGTGTATTCAGTATATGAAATTACGATATTTTCAAATTATTATTGATAATGAGAATGCAATGTCGCCTCTCCCACAATCTCCCACCAACATTGTTTGAGCAAACCTCCAATCTTATGATATCTTACCATTTCAATTTCAAAGTCAAACTCCCGTACATGCCCGTTTGTGTAGCTTTTTTTTCCATCACACAATACATATAATATATATTCACAAGTCCTTAGCTCTCTTATACAACACTGTCACTCCTAAAGCCTGCATCCTATCCCTTTGTAACCTTAACATGCCCAAACTACTTCTTCTGATGACTTTAATATCCCTTACTACTTGACAATACATGACAAATTGAGACCCCTACTTAATTTCTCTCTTTTTACACATGCATTGCTCACATCCTCATGTGTCTTCTAGCCCTATATATGTATGTATATCCTTAATTTACTATCGAATGTCCCATTTTATCACCACGATATTATAGGTACTTACATTATAGCATCAATCCAACTTTCTAGTTGTTCCCTCACAAAGAATTTGAATCATATGGTATATTATCTTCTTTTGAGTTAATAGATATTATCTCACACAATACTAATAACTTCTGACGCTTTGCACATTTTCTCTATATGAATCATTAATTATAATATAATTGATTTCCTTAATGATCAGTGGTTGGTTGATGTTTTAATGTATATGTTTCATACATAGGCAATGTTATCTCAATGGTGTGTGTGTGTGTGTGCGCGCAAATATATATATATATATATATATATTAGTGTGCATATTAAAGAGTAATAAAATACAAAGATTAGAATATTATTATTTCTTGCTATTATTTTTTGAAGAGAGAGAGAGAGAAATTCAATCAGAGGAGCTATAAAAAGCACATGTAAGCATATAAGGGATTAACTTGTCTGGCTACTCTCAAACTTGTTGAAAAAAAATCTTTAGAAGAAAAAAATTATCTGTTAATGTGGTATATATAATGATAGTGAGCTACGATAAGAATTTCAAAGTTACATTCAGCTTGAAGGATCCTAAAGGGCTCAAGATAATGATATTTTGACAAAATATTTAAGCANTACATTCAGCTTGAAGGATCCTAAAGGGCTCAAGATAATGATATTTTGACAAAATATTTAAGCATNGAGATCAATACTTATCTCTAAACCCCTCGAATAATATATATTTTCTTTTCACATACATTAATTGAGTGAAAAAAAATACCACATACATACATACCAGTAAGTTCTTATGTATTTGCATACAATTTNTATATATATGTAGGTTGACATTCACAGTATATGACCCCTTAACCCCTTAAATTGGATGTTTAAATCCCTATAATCATTCTTTTATGAATGAATGTATATATATATATATATATCAAATATTAAAAATATATTTTTTTTCATCATAGCAGCATATGCACTATATTGTTGTTTAATAGTTAAGAAATTGAAATTTAATTATAACAAGGGACATTTACATACATACCACACAATTCTTATGTATTTACAAACTTTACATTTAAATTTTAATAACTACATTTATAACACCCAAATCGTTTATATCACATAAAAATACTACTTTAACTTGTAATATGTGGAATACGCCTTTTTATTCATATAAAAGGTGACACATTATAAAAATTCAAGTTTAGGTGTGAGATATATAAAATACAATTGAATTGAGTGGTATGTATGCAAATCTTCCTNCCCCATCTTATCACCATGATATTACAGTTACTTACATTATTCCATCAATTCAACTTTCTAGTTGTTCCCTCACAAAGAATTTTGGATCATATGATTTATTATCTTCTTTTGAGTTAATAGATATTATCATCTCACACAATACTGATAACTTCTGATGCTTTGCACATTTTCTCTATATGAATCATTAAATTATAATACAATCGATTTCCTTAATGATCAGTGGTTGGTTGATGTTTTAATGTATAAGTTTCATACATAGGCAATGTTATCTCAATGGTGTGTGTGTGTGGGTGTGTGTGTGTGTGTGTGTGTGTGTGTGTGTGTGTGTGTGTGTGTGTGTGTGTGTGTATTAGTGTGCATATTAAAGAGTAATAAAATACAAAGATTAGAATATTATTTTTTCTTGCTATTATTTTTTGAAGAGAGAGAGAGAGAAAGAGAAATTCAATCAGAGGAGCTATAAAAAGCACATGTAAGCATATAAGGGATTAACTTGTCTGACTACTCTCAAACTTGTTGAAACTTAGAAGAAAAAAAATTATCTGTTAATGTGGTATATATAATGATAGTGAGCTATGATAAGAATTTCAAAGTTACATTCAGCTTGAAGATTCCTAAAGGGCTCAAGATAATGATATTTTGACAAAATATATAAGCATTTTTTTAGTTCATATGAGAGAGGAAATCATGAGGGTGAGGATGGTATTTAAGGGCTTTACTCTAATACGTGTGACTGCCATTGTTAAGATAAAGATAAAATTATGTTAGGCTCTAAAATCAAGAACTAAATTGAGGAAAATAGAATTCAAGTGAAAGTCTTATTAGAAAAGAGAGTAGTAGATATAAAGAATGAAAGAGTGAGTTAAAGTTTCAACATGAAGCTGCTTGCTAATAAGCATGTGATGTTTAGTCAGATGCAAAGCATTCTCGTTATGTCGCATATTGGTAAATTTACTTCTCCACTTTTGAAAGGAAAATTTCTGGGGTAGTCTCTAATGGAGGTCATAAAAAATGGACAAGCATGTTTGAAAATGATTTTGATTATTTTTTAGGAGAATTCTTTGTTAGAGAGTGCAAATAATTTGTTGACTTTTCATCTTCTAGGGTTTTCGTTTCAAAAAAGAACTTATGATTATTAAAGAAGGGTTTACATAATATATCAAATCAATTAATTTATTATTGTAAAAATAAGTTGATGTTTAATGGATAGGAATGTCGAACCATATCTCAATGTTAAGGCCAAGCTTTCTAATAAGGCTAGCTTCTTATTAGAATGGGTAAGTGTTATGAATTTTAGTTTTCAAAGCTAATATCCCCTCTGTTTTGTTAATCACAGAGGTGTTTTCACTCTCATAATTATTGCAATCTAATTCATAATAATTTTGCAGTCACAAAATTCCATATAAATGAAAAGTCTCTACATAATAAGACTTCTGGAAGGGTTTCTTTAACTATGAAGAAGAGTAAGATGAGTTTGACCAGTAATAATTAAAGATAACTTCTTAGTGGTGATAATTATTAAGAAGTGTCCCTTCTTTAAACTTCTTAGTGGTGATAGTTATTATGAAGTATCCCTTTAGACATTTGAAGTCTACTCTATAAAATTGAAATTTAAGCTGAGAGTACTTTATGGCTGTGTAGAGGGTTGCAAAAGAAGTTATAGAGAGAACATTACCTAAATTAATAAAAGAAAGAAAATAGAGCACATCTTTTTGAAGGTGATGTCAAGTTAGATCATATTCATTTTGAGAACCATGGGCTTGTTCATTTTATGGTCAAGCTGAACGTTACCCCATATGTGAAATTAAAATTCATAAATAAATCTATAAAAAATTGAACATAATGCATATGAGGTTGGCTAGCTTAATAAAAAGAGAAAGTGGGAGCTCGAGGTAGGGATTGAAGTCATGCTAGAAGGTAAAAACACCTAGAAGAGTAGTTCAGAATCATAAAATAAGTAAAGCATACGATGTAAGAGAAGTGAAAATATCAAGAAGTAGATGACAAGAATAAAGTTGGTGGACCATCCTTAGTTAAGCATAGTGAATTTACCNGGAAGTGGGAGCTCGAGGTAGGGATTGAAGTCATGCTAGAAGGTAAAAACACCTAGAAGAGTAGTGAAGAATTAGAAAATAAGTAAAGCACACGATGTAAGAGAAGTGAAAATATCAAGAAGTAGAGAATAAAGTTGGTGGGCCATCCTTAGTTAAGGATAGAGAATTTACATTTTGAGATCTTTCCACCATAAAGTTCATAGAATCTTCAATTGGATACATAATATATGGATATACCATAACAATAATAGAATAAAATTTTATTAAATTTAAAGTTATTGATTAAGTGATTTTCAATTTTTTTTATTGATAAGTTTTAAAAGTGCAATAATTTTATAAACACACTCCACTGAATGAATNGATTATTTTTTAGGAGAATCCTTTGTTAGAGAGTGCAAATAATTTGTTGACTTATCATCTTCTAGGGTTTTCATTTCAAAAAAAAGAACTTATGATTATTAAAGAGGGGTTTACATAATATATCAAATCACTTATTTTATTATTGTAAAAATAAGTTGATGTTTAATGGATAAGAATGTCGAACCATATCCCAATGTTAAGGCCAATCTTTCTAATAAGGCTAGCTTCTTATTAGAATGGGTAAGTGTTATGAATTTTTGTTTTCAAAGCTAATATCCTCTGCTTAGTTTATCACAGAGGTGTTTTCACTCTCATAATCATTGCAATCTAATTCATAATAATTTTGCAGTCGCAAAATTCCATATAAATGGAAAGTCTCTACATAGTAAGACTTCTGGACGAGTTTCTTTAACTATTAAGAAGAGTAAGATGAGTTTGACCAGTAATATTTAAAGATAACTTCATAGTGGTGATAATTATTATGAAGTGTCCATTCTTTAAACTTCTTAGTGGTGATAATTATTATGAAGTGTCCCTTTAGGCATTTGAAGTCTACTCTATAAAATTGGAATTTAAGCTGAGAGTACTTTAGGGTTGTGTAGAGGGTTGCAAAAGAAGTTATGGAGAGAACATTACCTAAATTAATAAAAGAAAGAAAATAGAGCACATTTTTTTGAAGTTGATGTCAAGTTTGATCATATTCATTTTGAGAACCTTGGGCTTGTTCATTTTATGGTCAAGATGAACGTTACCCCACATCTGAAATTAAAATTTATAAATAAATCTATAAAAAATTGAACATAATACATATGAGGTTGGCTAGCTTAATAAAAAGAGGAAGTGGGAGCTCGAGGTAGGGATTGAAGTCATGCTAGAAGGTAAAAACACCTAGAAGAGTAGTGAAGAATAAGAAAATAAGTAAGGTGTACCATGTAAGAGAAGTGAAAATATCAAGAAGTAGATGACAAGAATAAAGTTGGTGGGCCATCCTTAGTTAAGGATAGAGAATTTACCTTTTGAGATCTTTCCACCATAAAGTCCATAGAATCTTCAATTGGATTCATAAAATATGGATATACCATAACAATAATAGAATAAAATTTTATTAAATTTAAAGTTATTGATTAAGTGATTTTCAATTTTTTTTTATTGATAAGTTTTAAAAGTGCAATAATTTTATAAACACACTCCATTGAATGAATGAAAATATAATATTTTAAACTTGCATCATATCTTTCTTAATTTGATTTTATTTTGTCTTAATTTAATATTATACAAATAGCAATATTTGAGTAAAAATGAGTGCATTTATCTTTTCGTAAATCTATTTCATTGGTCGCCTTCANAAAAGATAATATTTTAAACTTGCATCATATCTTTCTTAATTTGATTTTATTTTGTCTTAATTTACTATTATAGAAATAGCAATAGTCCGAGTAAAAATGAGTGCATTTATCTTTTCGTAAATCTATTTCATTGGTCGCCTTCGTACATGATTTAGCTTGTGCAGTTCATATTGTCCTTGATTAGCTCTTTAATCTCAACACTCAAATAATTAAGGTGGAATACCCCTCTTCACATTCAATTTATCCTCTTGCATGTAACCAATCAGAGGCTATTTCTAAAGATAGAATAAATTTAAATTATTTAAGTTTTACAATCTTAGGATGATATCCCATATTAATTTGTAGCTGCAAGATTGCTTTCTTCGTTCTTGTTGGCATTGTAAAGACACTCTTAATTCGCTAAGAAATTCCCTAACCATAACTGGTTTAATGATCATATCTTCTTTTAAATTATTGAACCTTATATTTACTAAGGATGAGCTTGAAAGCTTAAGTTTTGTGCTCATATTTTGTCTCATCGAGGAGATCTAAGGCAACCTTTTATGCTTCTATATTATCTTGAAACANCACTCTTAATTCGCTAAGAAATTCCCTAACCATAACTGGTTTAATGATCATATCTTCTTTTAAATTATTGAATCTTATATTTATTAAGGATGAGCTTGAAAGCTTAAGTTTTGTGCTCATATCTTATCTCATCGAGGAGATCTAAGGCAACCTTTTATTCTTCTATATTATCTTGAAACTNGTCGCCTTCATACATGATTTAGCTTGTGCAGTTCATATTGTCCTTGATTAGCTCTTTAATCTCAACACTCAAATAATTAAGGTGGAATACCCCTCTTCACATTCAATTTATCCTCTTGCATGTAACCAATCAGAGGCTATTTCTAAAGATAGAATAAATTTAAATTATTTAAGTTTTACAATCTTAGGATGATATCCCATATTAATTTGTAGCTGCAAGATTGCTTTCTTCGTTCTTGTTGGCATTGTAAAGACACTCTTAATTCGCTAAGAAATTCCCTAACCATAACTGGTTTAATGATCATATCTTCTTTTAAATTATTGAACCTTATATTTACTAAGGATGAGCTTGAAAGCTTAAGTTTTGTGCTCATATTTTGTCTCATCGAGGAGATCTAAGGCAACCTTTTATGCTTCTATATTATCTTGAAACATGTTGGGTACCTGCTTTATGAGTAAGGAAAGTTCCCTTTATAAATATCCATTTTTTGTCCCATTTGTGCACTTATAAGTATTGATTTGCAAATGTTCATTTTATATCAAAATTATTATATTGCAATTTAGTCATGGGGTGGTAAACTCACTCTATAATATCATTAAGTGATTTAATAATTTAAGGAGTGATTTAATTGTTTAAAGGGTGATGATTGTAGTGTCTAATGCCAGTGTAGAATTTTCAAGTGCAAATAAGATTGATGTATTCAATAAAGTAATTGAGGCAGTAATATATTGATCTTGACCATAATAATCAATTAAATAATTTTAATTTAACTTTTATTTTATAAATTTTTCCGGTGAATTCAACTATGTAAAAGTGATTGGCTTTAATATCTCTAAGATGTTTTTTTAAGTTATATACATTATAACTTAAAAAATGTGTTAAGGACTGAGGAATAGTGAAGATAATAATTTAACAAGTATCTATATAAAAAATATAAAAAAAATTTAAAAAAAACACATAAAATAAAAATATAGTTGAAAATATTCTAAAATTCAGAATTAAAAAATGAGTTTAAAAAATGGAAAATGCTAATGAAAGTTGTTATAGTTGAACAATTAGTGGTCTTAAACCATGCCCTGCGCTGCGGTGGACATGGGCTTTTTGGCTCATTAGTTGTTTGAATAGTTGATTTGTCTTCCTCATAGCATGATTCTGCTATGTATGAGGGTGTAAAATATATGAAATTACATGTTTTGTTTCAATTTTAATGAAGATGTTACAAAATATTTTAGGTATTTTACATATACAAGCCTGAGACTCCGCTAAAATCAGTGGACCTCGGTTCGACAAATCATATTCTTCCGACTGTTTTGAATCGGGGTTGTAGGTCGGCCTTTAGTGGTCTTTGGGTCGACAAGACTTGACTCGATCAACTTGGCTTTCTCAGTCGGCTATTCTAGTTTGTTGTCGATTATTTATCCCTAGACGAGAAGCTTCTGTCAGCAGAATGAGACAACAAACCATTGTGACTACAAATCATCTTAATATAAAGCTAAAACTCAATCATTCAAAAAAGACATTTTCTTAAAAATTTCTTCTCAATCAAATAAAAGATGAATATTTTCCATTTCATTTTCCAACTTATATCATTTCCTTTCCTCTAATTCCTTCAAATAAAGCAGAATTGGGGTGTTTCATATACAAATTTGTATAGTTTTCATGTTTATGCAACATTTAAATGAAAAAAAAAAATAAGAAAATTTAAGGCATAGATGTTGGTCAATGATTATATGATTAAAATGATGAAAAACATGAGGATTTAACAGGCTAAAAAGGAGTTCAGTCAAAAGCTAACTCATTCAATTTTTTAGTTTAGCCACTAGGTTTAATGATGCATTTTATTTCTCAATTGTTTGATAGCGTTAAGAATCGGTGTAACTTTTATTTGAGGGGGTTTGCTTTAGGGTTTTAAGGTTATTAACGTAATTTTTTTCTATTGCTTGGACATTTTATAAATATATGTATATTTAGAGAGAGAGAGAGAGAGCATGATTCTACTATTATTATTAAAATAATAATTAATTAATTTCACTTGATTTAATAGCAAATTGTAATAAGAATATTAGAGTTTTGAAATCCCAAAAATATATAATCCCAGACGTCAGAAAGCACGGACAAATATGCCCAATTTATAAGAAGCTCTTAACATTCATGTAAACAGTACATATAAAAATATATTAGCACAAATCTCAAAGCAGATGAAAGGCTTAGGAAGAAGATACAGACGATTGAACATATCCTTAGACTATCATTTTTTTGTTGAATATTGGCAAGAGAAATACCTTGTTCGAACCATCGGCACAAGGTGCAGGGAGGTAATCAGTCTTCAGAACGATTGACAGCGAACACTCTTTTTGACTAGATATCGATCGAGTCAAAGATTACCAGTCGATAGGCAACTCTCATTAGTCAAATTAATCTTCGGTCTTATTATGTGTGAATAACTCTGTAATCACCAAAAAAATCCTCCTGAAAAGTTGATGATAAGGAGGCTAATATACACTTTTGTAATCTTGGGACCTCTCCCTATAAATAAGGGTTCATGTCATGAATAAACTACACTTTTTTTACGATTCCCGACTGCTCTCTCTCTCTCTTCCTAATCACTTCCTAGCAACACGTTGTATTCATTGGGTGTGTTTCTTGGACACTTTTTGTATTAACATTAATACTTTTGTTGGAAAAAAAGTTTTTTTTTATTAGAAAAAAAAACTTGGACCTAAACTTTCGTATATACATACATTGCACTCNTTCGAGCCGAACACGAACACGAATATTTAAATCGAGTCGAACACGAACACACTGTTCACGAGCCNTCTAAGTTTAAATCATAACACCTCATGTGACAATGTGGTTAGTGTCTTCTTTTGTATATATTTGATCCAAGTTCAAATCTCACACTTTACATCTATTTTTCTCAATTTTAGTTTAACGAGTCAATTTCAAGCCGAAAACGAACACGAATATTTAAATCGAGCCGAACACGAACACGAATATTTAAATCGAGCCGAACACGAACACACTATTCACGAGCCCACAAGCCGATTTCGAACACGAGCTATTTCGAACGAGCCGAACACGAGCCCAGCCTGAGCTCTCTCAAGCTCGGCTCGTTTACAGCCCTAATTATTAGTATAATATATTTTCATTTTAGTAGTATAATATACTTTTATCATTGAGATCAATATCATTTTTTTATCANACGAGCTATTTCGAACGAGCCGAACACGAGCCCAGCCTGAGCTCGCTCAAGCTCGACTCGTTTACAGCCCTAATTATTAGTATAATATATTTTCATTTTAGTAGTATAATATATTTTTATCATTGAATTCAGTATCATTTTTTTATTCTGCATGACTATAATGAATAATTAGATTGGCTAAATTATTTTCTTAAAAATGCTCTTGTATGTAACATTATTGATTAATAAAAACAACAAAATACACAAATTTATTTACTAGATTGGGTGGGGGCTTTTTCTTTAAAATTTGATGTTAATTTTTTGAAAGAGAAAGCTAATTTTCACTAATTGCTAGATTATAAGAGGGAGCAACTAATTCATTGGTAATATCTACATGAAAAAAAAAAAAACAAGATATAAAATAAGAAAGTAGAACATAAAGCACAAACTAACTAGACTCCACTTTTGTCACAATCATATGCATTTAGAAAGATAAGTTCTAGGTGAACTCCTTTATTCTTCTTTATTTGATCAAGAAGAAACTCCAACACTCTACTTAAGTTTCTTTCCTTCCTCTTCACTTTCAATTTCCTCTTCCTCCTCGCTCTTACTATGCTCATCTTTGCTCCCTTCGTGTGTCCTTTGCCATCATTTTCTCTATTTGCCTTATATATTTTCTCTTCTTCCTTTCTTCCCATCTCCCCTTACTTCTTTTTCTTCCTCACTATTTTTTAGNTTTTTCTTTAAAATTTGATGTTAATTTTTTGAAAGAGAAAGCTAATTTTCACTAATTGCTAGATTATAAGAGAGAGCAACTAATTCATTGGTAATATCTACATGAAAAAAAAAAACAAGATATAAAATAAGAAAGTAGAACATAAAGCACAAACTAACTAGACTTCACTTTTGTCACGATCATATGCATTTAGAAAGATAAGTTCTAGGTGAACTCCTTTATTCTTTTTTATTTGATAGAGAAGAAACTCCAACACTCTACTTAACTTTCCTTCCTTCCTCTTCACTTTCAATATCTTCTTCCTCCTCGCTCTTACTATGCTCATCTTTGCTCCCTTCGTGTGTCCTTTGCCATCATTTTCTCTATTTGCCTTATGTATTTTCTCTTCTTTCTTTCTTCCCATCTCCCCTTACTTCTTTTTCTTCCTCACTATTTTTTACTTCTTCCTTTATTTTCTCGTCCTCAATCTTTCTCATATCTTTCTTTATATTCTCTCTTTCTCTTTATACTTCTTATTCTTTCTCTCTTCTTAGTACTTCCTCTTCTTGTGCTCTTCTCTTTTTTGATCTTCACTCATCCTCTTCCCACTTTCTTTGTGCTTCCTTCTCTTTTTCTTTCTTTTATGGTTCTGCATTTTTCTACCCTTCTCTTTCTTCCAGTTTTTTTTCTCTCTCCTTCTTGTTTCCTCTTCTTCTTTTTTCTCTCTCTTTTATGCCTCTTATTCTTCAAATTCTTCTTTTCTTTTGCTTATCCTCCTCTTCCACTTTCCTTTCTTCCTCTCTTCCTCTTCGTATTTTCTTCTGTCCTCTTCCATCCTCCCCTTCTCTTCCTCTCTTCTTCTTGTTTCATTTTCCTTGCATCCTCTACATTTCTTTTCTTCCTCTCTTTCTGTTGCTTCTTCCTCTTCTTACTCTCAATTTAATCCTCTTAATTTCTTCCTCAAACTTTTTTTTCACTTCCTCAGCACATCCTGAACACCCCAAAAACACAGCCTTTGCATGCTTAGCCAAAAGATGCCTAATTGTCTCACTTGCAACACCAAAAGAAGCTGTCAACCATGATTTCTCTGTCGATAACTCGTATTACCGACCACTTTCCTGCTAGAAACAGAGGATGATTTTTCTGGTTATTGTTATTGAATCCCACAAATACAGCGGAGGAATTCTTAAATGACATTTGAACCATGAGATAGAAAAGAAATGGGGTATGCAGAAAGAAATTGAAGTGAAGCTTATAGATTATTCTTGCAAATGTAGAAGGATACAAAGGAAGCATAGGTAAGATGCATTTCAAAATGCTTTATTTCTTTCTAGCCATATTTTACGGACGGTTTTCCGATGGCTTATCAAACAAGGGAAGTCTTTACAATGTGGTGTGCTTTTGCTATGGTCAAAACTATTAGTAAATTGTTAAGATTAACCGATGATTGCGCGACATTTTACCAATAAAATCATGACATTTTCTGACTGAAGTGCAACATTTTTTTTTTACGGACATATGCGTAATGGTCAAGATACAGTTAAATATGACATATTTTTGGATTTATAGCGACAACTAAGACATGTCGGATATCCATCGATTAAAGTAAATTATCGCTAAATTCGTTGTTAATTATATTACCAACAATCGTTTTTTCTACGTCGACTTAGTCGTCGCAAAACCGTCAGTAAATATATTACTTATGGTTTATCCATTATTATTGATGAAATTTGACCATCAGTAATGATCCGTGCTAGAAAATTCGTGGCGGTAGAGTAATGGATTATCGTCTTAANGTGTTTATTGGATCATAAATAGATCTCTGATCATTGACCTCTCAACAATTCTTTATTGAGTCTCTTTAATTATGCTTTGTCAGCTCTATGTTGTTAGCTTTATTCAATAATCTTATTCTTTCATCATCTCACTTTGATATTGTGGCAAACACATGTTGGTGTCTTTGATATCATCCTAAGTTTGTAGGAGATTTGAGTATTAATATATCAAGATTATTATGTCAACTTATTTATTAATAAATTTTCAATAATTTATTATTAGTAAGGCTGTCAATTTGGCTCGTTGTTTGTGAACAGATCGTGTTTGGCTTGTTAAGCAGCTCGT
>JXCR01119735.1:12662-77049 GCA_002079205.1 Phalaenopsis hybrid cultivar | reverse complement strand
CTTTCTTCCCATCTCCCCTTACTTCTTTTTCTTCCTCACTATTTTTTACTTCTTCCTTTATTTTCTCGTCCTCAATCTTTCTCATATCTTTCTTTATATTCTCTCTTTCTCTTTATACTTCTTATTCTTTCTCTCTTCTTCGTACTTCCTCTTCTTGTGCTCTTCTCTTTTTTGATCTTCACTCATCCTCTTCCCACTTTCTTTGTGCTTCCTTCTCTTTTTCTTTCTTTTATGGTTCTGCATTTTTCTACCCTTCTCTTTCTTCCAGTTTTTTTTCTCTCTCCTTCTTGTTTCCTCTTCTTCTTTTTTCTCTCTTTTATGCCTCTTATTCTTCAAGTTCTTCTTTTCTTTTGCTTATCCTCCTCTTCCACTTTCCTTTCTTCCTCTCTTCCTCTTCGTATTTTCTTCTGTCCTCTTCCATCCTCCCCTTCTCTTCCTCTCTTCTTCTTGTTTCATTTTCCTCGCATCTTCTACATTTCTTTTCTTCCTCTCTTTCTGTAGCTTCTTCCTCTCAATTTCTTCCTCAAACTTTTTTTTCACTTCCTCAGCACATCCTAAACTCCCCAACAACACAGCCTTTGCATGCTTAGCCAAAAGATGCCTAATTGTCTCACTTGCAACACCAAAAGAAGTTGTCATCCATGATTTCTCTGTCCTTAACTCGTATTACCGACCACTTTCCTGCTAGAAACAGAGGATGATTTTTCTGGTTATTGTTATTGAATCCCACAAATACAGCGGAGGAATTCTTAAATGACATTTGAACCATGAGATAGAAAATAAATGGGGTATGCAGAAAGAAATTGAAGTGAAGCTTATAGATCATTCTTGCAAATGTAGAAGGATACAAAGAAAGCATAGGTAAAATGCATTTCAAAATGCTTTATTTCTTTCTAGCCATATTTTACGGACGGTTTTCCAATGGCTTATCAAACAAGAGAAGTCTTTACAATTAGGTGTGCTTTTGCTATGGCCAAAACTATTAGTAAATTGTTAAGATTAACCGATGATTGCGCAACATTTTACCAATAAAATCATGACACTTTTTGACTGAAGCGCAACATTTTTTTTACGGACATATGCGTTGGTTATGTATTGATGGTCAAGATACAGTTAAATATGACATATTTTTGGATTTATAGCGACGACTAAGACATGTCGGATACCCATCGGTTAATGTAAATTATCGCTAAATCCGTCGTTAATTATATTACCAACAATCGTTTTTTCTACGTCGACTTAGTCATCCCAAAACCGTCAGTAAATATATTACTTATGGTTTATCCATTATTATTGATGAAATTTGACCATCGGTAATAATATTTATTATGATTTATCTATTATTACTTATGGTTCTTCATAAATTTGAGTTTTGGTTATGTTAGATCAAATTTTCAATGGCTCGCCCCTCTCAAGCTCGTTCGGAGAAGTGTTACCAATATTGGACTAAACTCGTTCAACGAAAGGAAAAAATATTACGTTCATATTTCAGACGCAAGCTGCGTCAGGACAACGACTGCAATCCACGGGAGTGAACAGAGAAGGAAAAAAAGAAAAAAAAATTACATTTGATGGTCGCAGTCGTTGACAGGACGCAGCTTACGTCTGGATTCCGGACGTAATATTTTTTCCAACGGAAGGCTCTTGCCTTTTAGTGTAAACCTAAAGAGTAAACTTATTTTTGGAATTTAGATTCAATATATTAAATATGAAAAGAGCATGATAATGGCGCATAAGATGGTTTAATAATTTGTTGACCTGCGCTTGATTTAAGAATACTAATCTCAAATTGGAAGACTCAAAGTTGACTAATACTGATACCTTATGTCTAATAGTTACAAGCTAAGGCTAATCTCCTAAGAGAAAATGTTGATTTAATTTCCTTAAGAACATTGAGCAAACTAACACAAATATTAGCGTGTTTATGATTAGCACGTGAATTGAATACAAGTCAATAGCTTGAAAGATAATCCTAGTCCCTTCCAAGGGAGAAAATATTACTTGTATTGACTGGATACAGTGCATGATCGCATGGTATAATCTATGTCGTCGTCCAAACATAATGTCAGGACCTAATATTTTCTCCTTCTAAGGTGTCATAGCTCCAGACATAATATTTTCTCCTTAGATGTCTTAGACATGTGACATGTTCTCAAATAAGGGTGAAAACGAGCCGAAAGCTTAACAGGAGCGAGCCTGGGCTCAGTCGTGTTTGACTCGTTAAAAAATATCACTGTTCGTGTTCAGCTCGTTTATCTTTCAAACATAAAAAATCCGTTCATATTCGGCTCGCTAAATAAACGAGTCGAACAGAAGTTGTTGCACAAAAAATCATTTTTGACAATAGTCATGCATGCAACCGTTAGGGGTGTCAACGAGTCGAGCTTGAGCAATTCTAGACTCGATTTGTTAAAAAACATCATTGTTCGTGTTCGGATCATTATACATCAAGCTGAAAAATTTATTTGTGTTTGCCTCGCTTGCTTATCGAGCTAAACACGAGCTATCCACCAACAATGACCTATTTTGACAACCATAAGCACACAACCATAGAATGTTAAGAGTAGGTCGAGATTTAAATGTTGTTATTTATATTAAAATATTCATTTAAATAGAATTTAATATATTTTTATTTCATTTTAAGTAGTAATTTTAATTGATTATAAATCTTTGTAGCATTGNTATATATATATATATATATATATATTATTTCGAGCCAAAACAAGTAGAACATGAACGAAAAAAACTTTGTTCTTGTTCGGCTCGTTCACATGTCGAGCGAAAAAAAATTATTTGTGTTCATGCAGTTTGCTTAGTGAATGAATCGAGCACGAGCTATTTAACGATGTGTTTGCAAACAACAAGCCATTTTAACAGCCCTATTCTCAAATATGTCTACTTATTAAGAATCCTCATTACGAATTCGAAAATTTAATAATAATTTCTTTTCACACTCAGATTTTCGGGGAAATGAGAGCAAATCTCGGAGTAAATTCAGCAAGGACCTCAATTCTTATTACGTTAAACCTTAAAATCAGGATATCTTGAACTCTAAAGCAACCATATATTCTATTGTTAGGTACCATATTTGAGATCCACAAACTATCTATATCATAATCAAACGCCATAAAGAGAAACATCTATTCCTATCCCAATTCCCAACCGGCTTACCTCCTGCTATAAATAAGAACAGCNTATTCTCAAATATGTCTACTTATTAAGAATCCTCATTACGAATTCGAAAATTTAATAATAATTTCTTTTCACGCTCAGATTTTCGGGGAGATGAGAGCAAATCTCGGAGTGAATTCAGCAAGGACCTCAATTCTTATTACGTTAAACCTTAAAATCAGGATCTCTTGAACTCTAAAGCAACCATATATTCCATTGTTAGGTACCATATTTGAGATCCACAAACTATCTATATCATAATCAAACGCCATAAAGAGAAACATCTATTCCTACCCCAATTCCCAACCGACTTACCTCCTGCTATAAATAAGAACAGGTTCACCAATCCTCCATTGTTTCGTATTCCAAAAAATTATTTTTTTTCTGGAATGGCTGAAGAAACAGAGATGATAAGAATGATGGGGAGTGATGGGAAGGAGGTGGTGGTGGAAGAGAAAGTAGCCNCTGGAATGGCTGAAGAAACAGAGATGATAAGAATGATGGGGAGTGATGGGAAGGAGGTGGTGGTGGAAGAGATGGTGGCGATGAAATCTCAAACAATTCGCCACTTGATTGAAGATAACTGTGCTGAAGACGTCATACCCATACCCAATGTCACGGCCTCTGTTCTCTCTGATGTGTTCTATTACTGCAAGAGGCATATTGACTATTCCTTGCCGAATGAAGAACAGCTTGAGGATTTTGATGCCAAATTTGTCGATGTTGATGTGGATAAGCTTTACGACCTTATTATGGTAATGGCTTTCTTGTTTTATTATTTGTTTTCTTGTCATTACGTGTGATATTTTATTTCATTAATGGGGGTTTATATACATGATGTGTGCTAGAGAATACGAGAGGCAGTAGATTGTTGATTATCGTCTTAGCGTGATAAAAAGATTCAGCACACACTCTGAAAAAGAGAAAACAACTAATGAATATATATATATAAGAATGTGAAAATTATGAATAAAAAATAGAGTATTAATTTGTGAATTTAAAAAAATGATATTTAAAATAAAAAAATAACGTTTAATGTTATTATGTTAAGTCTTTATATTAATTTTTTTTAATATTAGATATACATAACAAATTAATGAACTTTAAATTATTTAGTTGTCTTATATGCTAATATTTTTTTGGAGCTTTTTCAGAAGAAGAATTAGAAGAACAAATTAATGAACTTTAAATTATTTTTCGCAGCTTGCGTGCGGTGATCGATCCGGACCGTAGATCAACTGATCTACGGTCCTGATGTATTTTGGTGGNGGATTTTGATGCCAAATTTGTCGATGTTGATGTGGATAAGCTTTACGACCTTATTATGGTAATGGCTTTCTTATTTTGTTATTTGTTTTCTTTGTGATATTTTATTTTATTAATGGGGGTTTATATACATGATGTGTGCTAGAGAATACGCGGCAGTAGGGTAGTTGATTATCGTCTTAGTGTGGTAGAAAGATTCAGCACACACTCTAAAAAAGAGAAAACAACTAATGAATATATATATATAAGAATGTGAAAATTATGAATAAAAAATAGAGTATTAATTTGTGAGTTTAAAAAAATGATATTTAAAATAAAAAATTAACGTTTAATGTTATTATGTTAAGTCTTTATATTAATTTTTTTAATATTAGATATACATAACAAATTAATGAACTTTAAATTATTTAGTTGTCTTATATGCTAATATTTTTTGGAGCTTTTTCAGAAGAAGAATTAGTCCTCTCATCTTTTTAGGGTCTTAGCTATGTAAATAGTATGTTTTAGAGGATAGTTATGTAAAATTTGATGTTTTAAGTGTTCTGTATGTAAATAATCCATCATTAATTTGTATTTTATAAATACCTTTTCAGGCGGCGAATTACTTGGACGTGAAAGATCTGCTTGATCTGATTTGCAAAAAAGTAGCAGACATGATGAGAGGGAAGATGCCAGAGGAAATCCGTAAAATTTTTAAAATTGAAAATGATTTCACGCCCGAACAAGAAGAGCAGATCCGAGCAGAAAATCAATGGGCCTTCGACTGATTTGGGCTTTTATTTCATTAATTAAGAAGACCATTTAATTTGTCAGATATTGCATCTTGTCTTTGTAGTGCTTTGCATTCCATTTTTAAGTTTATCTTTTTTTATTTTCTTATGAGAGTATTTGAAAAAGATTGAATTCATAATGGATACTTAAATTCTCAAGGATTAGAAGTTGATAATACAGTTGTTTGGCATATTATTGGCTGGAGAAGTCATCATTTTGATCATTTTCTTTATCAACTGTGATATTAGATTCACTTCATCTTATTCCTGGAGGATTTTTTTCTTTATCGTAGGTGAAGTTATAGCAGCAACCGCATTGAACTGTGATTCTTCCTTTGAAAGCAATTCAAATTAATGATTTTTTAAGGGAACATCAATTAAAAATTTGAATTAACTTCTAATTTGTGTTTAATAATGGAATAAATTTGTTGAGGTTTGAAAATAATCTTTAATAATTATTGAATTTGAGTGGATCTATTGTGATTAGACATACTATTTTATATAAGAATAGCTTATATAAAACTTAGAAGGATTATATGAATGTTTTAGGTCATTGATTTAGCTTGAGAATGAATAAGAGTTTAATCAAATTGTTTGGATGTTTTGAGACAAAGGAATCATATAACTTTAAAGATGTGTGCCATGCCAACCTGCCCTTGATTAAGTATATTTTGGTCCCTTTTTCAATCATTAAATGAATTGTTGCCTAATCTTTTTAATTAGATAAATGATCTCTTGATGTTCATAAGCTTATTTTAATCAACTATATCAATAAGCTCAAGTTTTGATTACAAGTTACTTTAAATAATTAAATATATATTGAATATAATCAAATTTTATTTTCATATCATTCATATGTTTTAGAGCAAGACACAAAAAGTAAAATCAATGAACATATTTTACAATTTTGTGTTAATGTTTAATTAATTTTTATCTTATGATTATTATTATAATATGTGGAAACTTACATATGTAGCACTAAATTCTTATGTATTTACAATTTTTAAAGGTTTGAATGCTTTGATATCCTCAACTATTAATGATCTTAGGCTTGTTGGCCTCCTTGAGTCGAGACACTCGATCTGACTATAAATATGTGAAATTTAGAATCTTTTTGACATTTGAATTTACGATTCTAAGTTTTCGATGATGATTCAAAGCTTATATGATCCTAATTAGACACAAATTGAACTTATTTTGGTATCATTTGATTTGTCTTGTCGAGATTGTCAGTTTAACTATGAACTTATTGAAATTGAGGCCTAACATATCTTAAATTGAATTTGAAATATCTTGCATCGAGATTCATGTTTCATAAAAAAATTGTTGAAAGTGTAACATTACTAATTTTTTTAGGTAAGGCGAGCGATTGAACACAACATATTAAGATTATTTTTATTTTTATTTGTTGTGTCATGCGTTGGAGCACAATTGATACTTGTTCTCTAATTTGTTGAATAAGCAATGATTACAAAAGATAGATTGTATCAATGAAGATCAAATTACTTGAAAGAAGTTATTATTAATAAAAAAACAGTATATAAGTTTTGGATAAAATGTAAAACCTTATGCATGAACAAAATAGTCATTCTAACCAATTTTAAAGATTAAGAAAATATTAATTTGAGATTATATTTTAATCAAATGGTGAACAACTAAGTATCAATCTTCATGGTATATCAATTATGCTAGTAGAAAAATATTCACCGTATGCACAGAAAGAATTGGGATGTTTATATGTGATATGTCTTCAGCAAACTTCCATTATCTAACACGAATTTCAAGGCACTGACACAAATCTTGAGGCAATTTTTGGAATAATAAACATTCAGACTTCAATTATGAGTCATCCAGAACTCTGATTTCAACAAACTTATGGTCAAACTGACCGACTCGATGAGACAGACCTAATGATGTCTAAGTTAGTCTAATCCGAGTCAAATCAAGCCTAAATCAAGTCATTAAATCACACTCAGAAGATTTCCATACACATTTGGAAGATCAAACGGATGCTGAATCTGGTGAGTTTATAGTCGAATTGAGTGTCTCGACAAAACGAATCCAACGAGCCCAAGATTACTCAATTCCAACATCGTTAAGGTAGTAAAATGTTTATCAAACGTCTCTTGATTGAAGAAAGATTTATGAACCGTTCCATCAAAATGATTTATATTTTTGCATTAATTGCATTCAGAACACTAGAAATAAAGCTCTGCCTCTCTCATGAAGGGGGAGCTCGAGCCTCGAGAAAAAAACTTGAGGCTTCGAGAGGGAGGTGAAGTTCAACTCCTCGATCGCCGCCGACAGCTTTCAACCACCGTCGACAACCACCAACCACAATCAAGCACTACTGTCATCGTTAACCACCATCGACGACTACTAACCATTTTCAATCCTTACCAATCGTCGTCAACCACAACCAATCAGACGTGGTCAATCAACATTGTAACTTGAAAAATCTAACAAATTTCACGTCTAAGAGACAAGAACTTTTTGCAATCATTAACTTATAATGAATTTTTATAACCGAGTCAGACCCCATAGTTTTTTCATTTTACGGAGCTTTCCACGTAAAAAAACATCCGACTCCATTACTGTTTATTTTCTTTCACCCGAGTATGTGATGAATTCTGGTGCAACGCTAATACTATAATTCATTACTTTTTCACCGTAAATTTTCTAACATGCACCAACATATATACACAATTTTTACGTATTGACATATGTAACAACTAAATTTTCATATTATATTACAAAAGTCAAAGCCATAACATAATATAAAAAATGCCATCGCTATTAACTATTTTAAAAGTGAATTGCACTTTTCATGCTGATATTTATGACATGACGTTCATTGTAAATACCAAAAAAATATGTAAAATGTATGCAAATGTCCCTAAAAAAAGCCATATAATGTCAAAATGAGCCCCAACAACAGTCACAATAACTTTTATTTTAATTTAAGTCCAACCTGTAATCTTCTTTATGATAATGATGATAATGACAACTCTCGCATTTACAAATAATTATTACAAGATAAAAAAATAATTGTCAGATTTGTCCATCACGCCTCCCATTTATAAGCATATCATGCAATATGTTGATTTATACACAGTATGCATAATGACACACATCTTATGTAGGTAGGACACCAACATGATTAAATCATTTGAAAGAAACACCTGAAAATTAATTTAACTTATTAAACACTTTAAAATTAGCAATCTCTCTATGCACGGGAATAGTATGAACAAGCTTGATAAACAAATCACAACCGTTGAATCAGCTTTTAGGCTTATTCAGAAAATGATCATACGGTAGCAATTCTTAGTTCAGAAAATGAGAAATTTAAGCACGCATCTTAAAGCACATCAAACTCAAGGAATCACTTTTTTGGGGCGATGGCACTGGAAGCCAAAAACTCATGCAGACAACATCTGTAATTGTTCCGAGACAAATCTCCAGAGATCTCGCTCTCTCTCCTAATAATTTCTTGGGGGGACGCTGGATTTCGTCGATTGTTGAGTGGTTTCCTTCGTCTTCCAGGAGGTTCTCTGGCAGACGAGCGGGGCCGGCCGCAACCATGGCGGTTTGGCTGATGGGGGGAAGTGGTTTTCTTTTACTTTGAAGCGGTTTTCTGAGCGGGTTAGTGGGTCTCTTTGCTTTTGTGTTCACTTTTGCTGGTGTTACTTTCTTTTAGGGTTTTCTCGTGATTTATTGGTTTTTGTTGTGGCTGTGAAGTTCTAGAAGCTGCTTTTTGCTCTGGATGTATTGGCAACTAGGAGGGTTGGCGGGGCGTTGGGGGTTTAGGCGTCCGTGCTTTGCTCTTTAGTTTTGTCTTCTTCATTTGTTGATTTATTCGGTTGAAGTTTACTGGTGAATAGTGGGGAGGTATCATTTTGTCGGAGTTGAAGATTTCTGCTAAAAGAAACTGCGGTGTTTTTGTCATTAAATTGTACAGGTAAGGTTTTGCGCTTCTGTAGCTGATGCATGATGGCGGAAATGTAGGTTTGAGGACTTTTCATGGTCTTTCTAAATAGTTGATGATAGCGATTTACTTTTAATGGTCGTTGCGTTACTTGAAGTAAGAAAAATGTGTTGAAGATTAATGAGTTTACTGGACTCCGTTATTTCGTTGGAAGCAGTTGGGAATCAGCATGACTTTTGGAAAACAGAATCATCACTTTCTAAGAAGCTGTTTACTATTTTATTCTTGACAGGATTTAAGCTAGATTTAGCTTAAATATTTTCAAATAGAGATTTCAACTTCTTTATCTGTTAAATTCCACTTTTTATAAGATTTCAAGGATCTCAAAATTTATTCTCACAAATTTTAATACTAAACAAAGCAAGATTTAACAATTATGATGCCAAATGATTTTCGGAATTTACCACCTAAGATTTACTAAATCTAATAGTCAAACAGCTCCTTCAACATGTTTTCTTCTACAAAACGAGCCCATAGTGCTATCTGGCGTTTGTCTAGGGTTTCTAAGTCGTTGTTTCTCATTTCAAATTTAGGTCTTGCTTGGAGTGAAATTGAGTCATACTTGAAACTTGCTAATGATTAATCTTTCATTCTTTTTTTTTTCTCAATTTGCTAGTGATAAAGAAGGGTATGTGACTCCATGAATACATGAATGNTAGGTCTTGCTTGGAGTGAAATTGAGTCATACTTGAAACTTGCTAATGATTAATCTTTCATTCTTTTTTTTTGCTCAATTTGCTAGTGATAAAGAAGGGTATGTGACTCCATGAATACATGAATCCTTTCAACTTATAAAGTTTGTCCTCAATATTTAATATGTGATTTCAATGTCTTCCTGTTATGTAATTTCAATATATTTCTAGAAAAAAAAACAAAAAAAACAAGATTTTAGCTGTATTTTGGAAATATTAGCTTCTTAAAAAACAATTGTAATTTCATGACTTGGTTGGCAAGAAAAAATCAGTTTATTACTGTATTTTTGTGGCGACTCTTCATTTGGAAGGTAACCTGCAATTTCATTTTATTTTTGCCAGCCTGCAACAAACTTTGAGAAATTTCTTCATTATTTGAAGAAATATGAAGTCAGGCTCAAAAAATGGTTGGAGTTCTCTCATGCCATTTCGGGTGGGAAGGAAATCCTTGGTTCGCTTTTCTTTGTTCCCCAAAGTTCGATCAGCTGGACAAACATCAGGCAACGCACCTGTTTATCTGAACGTATATGACTTGACACCCTTGAACGGTTATGTTTATTGGGCGGGGCTGGGCATATTCCACTCTGGGGTTGAAGGTATGGCGTGTTGTTCCTTGTGTTGTCATTTGGGTTCTGTTTGAGGAGGCACTTTGTTTTTCAGGATTTTTTTTTTCTTTTTGGGAAATTTACATACATAGCACACAATTCTTATGTATTTACATTTCTCACCTAAACTTTCATAGTCACACACACAGCAATTCGGCGCTTTAAACCTATTCCTGAAAAGGTGCATCTCACTTTTAAAAAATGGTAATATTGCTATTTTTGACGTGATATTAGTGATTTGAGTGCCATGTGTGTAAATATGAATGTTTAGGTGTGAGATATGTAAATACATATGAATTGTGTGCTACGTATGTAAATCTACCTTTCTTTTTTCTTTCACTTGCTGGTTCTTGCACAAGAGTGTTGTGGAAGGCAATGTCTACCATGCCATGGTAGAAGAGATACAAAGACACGTCTTTGTTAATTTGATTCTGCAGTTCTAATAGACTGTGTGGATAGCTACATTTTTGTTTAAAAAATTATTCTAAGGAATTTTATTTATATACCGCTGTAATTTATTGAATTACTTACAAAGCTCCCAATTCTTAGGAGTTACAGCTAAACCACTCAATACTATTAAGTAGTTCGAATAAATTATTTCCGCTCCTACCGTAAAATAGGTGATAGTGCGAGCAAATACCATGCAGCAGATAGTGGCTAGCAATCAGTTGTTAGTAACAGCTTAGATCTTGGTTAACAATGTTTACTTGAGTAGCTGGCCAAGTGATATTGTTAACATCGCACTTCTATAAATGAGAATTGGATATTTTATATGTAATTTAAATAGCTGTTGGTGTAAATAAATTCCGTTCTTTCAAACCTTGCTTGGAAACTTGGAAATTGAATTAGATGTCAAATTTAATAACTCCATGCCTGTTTAGAAGTTCAAAGTTTGGCAAGAAATTTGAATTTCAGTAATTTCAATTAGTTCAACTTTAAACCAATCATTTCAAAATACGTTCAAAAATCGAAATACGACTTTAGATGTCATAAAATTTTAAACAAATGATTAAGAAGATAGTTTAAACATATTTCAAAGATTTTTTATCAAATACTTATTTTCCACATTAAATTCAAAGTAAATCTAAATGTTGCAAAATATAATAGTCATAAAACTATAAATATGAAAATCGAAGCAACCAAAAATTATTTAATGTTGTATAATATTTTTTTTATTAATTGAAATATTATTCTAGTACTTATTAAAAAAAAAAATTCATCGTTTTGAGTTTGCATTCATAATTTTTTAAGGCTTTAGGTAAGTTGGAATTAATTAAGATACAGTGAATAACCTCTAAACTCGCATACTAAACTAAATGACTTGGAATTTTTTTTTTTGCACTTTTAAATTTCTATAAAGTATCCTCCTCTGCTTATCTCCAAATTGCAAATGCTCCTTGTGATCTTGGTGCACCATGCCATCATTATTGCTTGGCCTATAAACTGAGCAGCTTAAAATCGCATTTAGCAAACCATAAAATGAAATGATGGATGAGTCTATCATATGAGTTATGATGGATGAGTCTATCACATTGAGATTCATTAGGCCAATAAATTTATTTACAGAAAATGATGAAATGATCATCATTGAAAACTTGCAGAATGAATGAAATGCTTTAAGGCTTTTAAGTTATTAAATCAATTAGGTTTATGCACATTTGGCCAAAAAAAACTTTACCTTTTATGTTCTCTGGATGTTGATCTGAAATTTATTTTATCCATTTATAGTGTAAAAAGATGAAACTCAATTTGTTGCAAGTCATTTGTTTTGAACAAGTTCTGTAACTATTCAATGGCAAAATTCCTAACGAGTTCTCCCTTAATGTTGATTTAGAGGTAAAACTGTAAAAGGGACTTTGATTGTTGTAGATCAGCTTCAAAATCATTTACAAGTGTTATTTGGAATTTGATGTTGTGTTTCATGGATATTCTCTGCAATAAAGCTATTTTTTTATATTCTTTTATATCTTCAATAATAAAGTATACAAATATGGCCAATTATTTGGTATTTCTGTATGAACATACTTTTCAACTATTCAATTTAAGATTTATTTTTTACTCTTATCTATATCTTAACCATATCTTTTCAGTTACTAATTGCACGATTCTTAATTGGGATTTTGAAACTAATATGACAACTTTAATAGAGATGAATTTTATCGCTGACAAAATCTGTTGAGTTACTTGGTTTGACTTTACTATGATCAGTCCTTGATAGACTGTATATCAATTTCTCAAGTGTGACGCCATTGGATTATTAAATTTGTACTCCACCAAAAGGATCTTCTAAAGTTCCTTAATTCTACAATTACATGCTTACAGTTTATGGCGTGGAGTATGCATTTGGGGCACACGATTATCCAACGAGCGGAGTGTTTGAGGTTGAGCCTCGGCAATGCCCAGGCTTCAGATTTAGGAAGTCTATATTCATGGGCACAACTTGTCTCGATCCAATTCAGGTCAGGGAATTTATGGAACATCATTCTGCAAACTACAGTGGTGATAAATATCATTTAATTATTAAGAACTGCAACCATTTCTGCAAGGACGTCTGTTACAAATTAACTGGAAACTCTATTCCAAAATGGGTGAATCGGCTTGCAAGGATAGGTAAACATTGACCCTTCGTCAACTCCATGAATTGCTCCACAGTTTCTTGGAAGCTTTACCGTACTTAGTAGATGGCAACTAAGTAATCACTTTCATATTAACTTATTGGTTGCTTACCTTCTTTCTCACTTCTTAGACATCTGATACATATGCCTACAATGTGTCGGTGATAGTGATAAATAGGGCGCATCATAGGAGTAATAATTCAATGTGCTTTATTGAAAAACTTTCTATGGCTCAATATCTCAGTAATTTCCATAGCCAAGAAAATGTTAGATTAAATACAATATCCTTTTCTTCTGTTTTATCGAAGTATAGGTGACTCAAGTAGATTTGTAGTAGTTGAAGATGTTCTTTCTCAAAAGTGCCTAAATAGAACAAGCAAATGGGCCAACTGTTTTCTAAATATTGATAGCCAGTGCTTTTTGAACAACGACACAAAACATTGGATAAATAATGAGATAATCTCGCCAATACCAATCTTCTTCACTATGCNTTTTTGAACAACGACACAAAACATTGGATAAATAATGAGATAATCTCGCCAATACCAATCTTCTTCACTATGTCAACCAACTGTTTTTTAAATGGGCAGAAGGAATGATTTTAGGAGCCTTTGTAGTTAATGGTGACTTGTTGACTCTATTGAGGGTTAAGTATCAACGAACATACTATGTTTAAACTTTAAATTTCATTTTTATGTTTGTGATTGATGAGGTCTCTTTAGCTTAATATGAGGCGTATCAACTGGTATAACACTTTTTATAAGAGTCAAATCATCTTTGCTCTTAGCAGAATTTTTTTTTATGATGTAATTAATTAAAAAATTATATTAAAAGGCTATCATTCAATGAGTTTAGTTCATGATGTGGTTGTTTGATGCTGCACAGTTTAACTCGATAACTAACGACACCATAGTTTAAGTTTGTGTAGCATTGCTTGTGCGCTTCATGTACTGTTTTAGTCTAACAAAGTTTTGAAATGCTTTTTTTAATGGTTCAAGTATCTCAAATGATAGTGTAACACTCTCTTGTTGATGAATAGAAAAATCTATCCTGAAGAGAGAAAGAAATTAAGAGGTTGACATTAAAATACTATAAAAATCAATATTTAATACTAAACTTAATTAAAATTAATTTAGTCAATTTAAAAATTGGGCATTTTCAAATTGCCTTGGACGGAACTGTTCCCGCATGCCAAGGCAAACTACTCCCGCTCAATTATTTATTTATTTTTATAATCTAACTCCCACGAAGCAAAAACCGAAAAGAGGAATTTTCCCAAATTTCTTCTCTCCGATACAATAGCAATTAGGGATAGCGAGGAAGGCAAGAATGCATCGTACAGAGGCCTTCAAAATCCTTGTCTTTCCCGCTTGTCTCACACGACCCACTTGCTGAAGCCTCTTTGTTCTTCTTTCAATCATTGGTCTCTAGTTTCCTTTCTGAAACGACGGGATCGTTGTGAATTAGAATCCTTTGACTTCTTTCAACGCTGGAGTCGACTGCCAGTTTCTGTTGTCCTCGCTTCCTCGGTTACTGATTTATTTCTTTCGTTCATTGAAGCCATCCCAGAGCGATACCCATTGTCATCGCACAATTTTGCTCTAGATTATCACAAGAAATTCTAGTTGAAGAATCTTCTACAATCATTCAGACCAATGGCAACACAACATCGTTGCCTCCGTCTTTGTTGCCCTTTACTAAAAGGAGTCCCAACGCTGATCTTGGCATCTCTTGCTAATATCTGCCTGTGAGCTTGAAGTCATCTCCTACGCTTTGCTTCTATTCGATTGTTATGAGGTGGGGAGGACTGAAGAGAAGAGGAGGCATTGCTCAGGTTTCCAGCGAGCTACAGGTGGAGGTGGCGTTGGTGTTGTTGCGACAACAAGCTTCTTGTGGCACTTAGCGTGAGAGCAAGGTGGCACGAAGAAGCAGATGGAAAGGGAAGAAGGGAGAGACCATTTCACATGAAGCTTAAGGGATGTACTGTTTTCATTAGAGTGACGTCAACTAATTAAGGTACAGTTTTGGCTAGTGATATTGAAGATGAAGCTCTTCTAGATTCCCCTACTTGTAAATACTCGACTTTTAAACAAGGGACACTGCAGATAAAGGAGTTGATCTTACATGTGAAGCTATAATTTCAAACGTCAAAGAACTTATTTTGAATTTGAATGAGATCAGTGCTTGCAGTGATGGTGATGATGGAATGAAAAGACCAGAGTTGAGCGTGAAATTGACAACTCTACTGAATTATCCAGAAAGAATGCTCATACTCTGTCTCTTTCAAAGATCTGATTGAAATGACAGGAAATGTTTGAGGAAATTTTAAAGGAAGCTTTAGAGAGCTTAAAGGACTCTATGTAATATTGTATGGTGTCACTGATTATCATTTTACCCTAGAGATCACCATATATACTATTGTGGCTTTGCACAAAAAGGTAAAAATAGGGAAATCAGGATTTTTTTATTTTTATGTAGGAAAAGTGACTACTCACAATCTTTTTCGGCTGCAGTGTCTCGTGAAACTGACCAACACGTCTTATAGATAGCTGGGCAGACAAACATCCCTATGCAACCCTCTAATTTGGGACGACGTTGGGAGATTGCTAAACATTTTGGTGATACTGGATTTGCGAATGTTCTAAAAAAATGAATTATTTGTACTTAAAATAATGTCAAAATAGAAATAAAGGGAAACATAAATTATGAGTTAAAAGTTTCAAATTCGATGATTTGAATGTGATCAAATAAAATTATATTTCCTAATGTAAGTGAATGTTCATCAGATCTATTTTAATATAGAAATTGGAGGGGCTAAGCTTAAATTTAATATACAATATCATAAATTGGAAGGGGTAAGCGTTTAAGCTTAACTTAAATAAAATATCATAATTTGGAGGGGATAAGCTTGTAAGCTTGACTAAAATATAAAATGTGATAAATTGGGAGACTAAATTTAAACTGAATATCAAATAAACATTTCCTAGATCACACTAAGTGTAGTTTTTAAATAATTTTTATTAGAGCAAGTATGAATAAAGACACCTGAATCCACTATCTAGGATTCAATGCCGACTAGGTTTTGGATTTCACATGTCTCAATTTAGTAGAGAAACTACTTTCCTATCCTCCACCACCAGCTTTCATTGGAACTTTGCAGCTCTTGAAATGCCTCTTCTTACCGCAGTACCAGGATTCTCCTATGTTTGATTTGGGTTTTCCTTTTTTGATGTGCGTGAGAGAGGGATATTGGGGACTATTTTTTAAGAAATTTAATTAATTACAAGGCTACAAAGATATATAATCAATTAAAAAAAATATATATTAAATTATATTTAAATAATGTCTTAATATAAATAATAAAATTTAAATCTCACCTTAACCCTTGACATCCAACGGTTGCGTGACTAAGATTATCAAAACAACACTTTTTTTCGGGAACAGGTCGTGTTCGGCTTGTTAAGCAAATGAGCCGAACAAGAATAGATTTTTTTTTTGTTTGAAATATAAATGTGTCGAACACAAACATTGATATTTTTTAACTAGTCAAACACAAACTGTGTCTGGGCGTGCACACGTTCGGCTCGTTTACACCTCTATGCGTTGGGTGTCTTGTGCTTAGGCTTCACAACCCAATAAATCATACGGGTACAATTGATTCACACAAAATCAACTCTTAGTTAAGTTCGACTTAAAATTATCTTCTTAAACTAACATCCATCCAAGATCTATAAGGATTTGTTGGATGACACAACTCATTACTGTTGAGAAGGATTCTTCTGTCACGGTGGGTTGACTACCTCTTTTGACTAAATAGATCAGGGGCCATGAAGTCTAGGAATGACAAAACCATAAGGTATTGATTGGGTTTTGTTTTTATTCCTCTACCATTCACTTTAAGTTTCAAGTGATGAATTCTGCAAATTAAATCTTTAGTTTGCTGCTATTATATGTTCAATTTTCAATTTTTAATGACGCATGAATCGAAAATTCTCTCCTATTATCGGGAGGGGTAATTAACCATAGGGACTTGTGCATATGAGAAACCTCTATCCCAATATCAAAAGTCATAGCAAGTTGAGGGTAAAATCTCTGGGTAGTTTCTTATCTACAATCCAATCTCCCTTCTGAAAATTTGATCCTCCAAAGCTCTCTTAAAAAAAAAAAATGCAGTCTTCTAAGGAACGATCGTTGAATTTTCGGAGCTTGCAGATTTCCAACGACTTTGCGAGGGAGGTTTCTCTTTCCATCTTTAGCTAGTCATAAATTATTTACTATAATAATAATTTTTAAATTGACAAAATATAAATAATGCAATCACTTGCAGTTTGAGTAAATTCTATGTGGTGTGCATTAGCGCATGTTCAACCGATTTTAATTTGGGAATCTACCTTTGAAAGGTTCAAACGGAATTATAATCTCTATCTGGTGGGCATCGGGGTACGTCTACCGCTGAATGATCCCAAGAGAATGATAATCACTATCTGGTCAAGATCAGGGTATGACCTATGACTCTCAACCTAGGAATTTACTATCGAAAGGTCCCAACAGAAAGTTAATGTCTGGCTGGCGAGCAACGAGTTTGACTTATGAATCTCAACTCGGGGATCTACCTCCGATAGGTCCCAACATAAATATAAAGTTGGTATGGTGAGCATCGGGCCATGTTCTACGAATCTCAACTCAGGGGTCTTGTCGAAAGGTTCCAATAAAAAAAGGTAATCTCTATCTGATGAGCATCGGTGTATGACCGGTGAACTCAATCTGGAAATCCATCGCCGGAAGGTCCCAACATAAAAGTTATCTCTATATTGCAAGCATAAGGGTGTTACGCGTGAATCTTAGTCCGAGAATCTAATGCTCAAATGTCCCAACCGAGCAAAATGTTTTATAAGGTGAACATCAAGGTGTGTGATACTTAATTCTTAAGTCTAAGTATCTACCATCGAAAGATCCTAATAGACATGATGCTGAAGCTTTCTAAACTTGAGGCAGGTTGACCAACAGACGAAGGAAGAAAAGAAATATAGGTTGAATAGCCCAGTAGTTACAGTTGGAGCAACTTGCCACTCGGTTAACCCCACAACCAGAAGCGAATGTTTCGATTCATAATAAATTTGATAATTTAAAATGGTTAAAAGGATCAGCTCTACTGGTGAAACAAGGTAGTTTTTTCAGAATCAATAATCATAGACTCTTGCTGAGGAGAAGAGAAGACTTGGAAACCTATTTGCTAAATTTCAAGAATTTTAAGGGTTGCTAGGAGAAATGACTTATGATGAAGAAAATTCTGCTCGTTTAACATCGGGGCATACATCCATCCCTCATTTTCAGGGATCCGCCATTGAAAGGTCTCGACAGAAAGGTAAGAAAATATTAAAAAGAAATTTTGATGAAGAAAAAGATGTGAATCTAGTTAGCAATCCCAGAGATCCGTTGTCGGTAAAATCTGTCAAGAATGTTCTAAAGAATCAGTCATAATGATGAATATTAGTATTATGGTTCCTTAGAAGAATCTCACTATGCATGATAACTATTCAGCTTGCTGGTTTGGAAATTTCCATCGCCGAAGCTATGACCATAATTGTATTTGTTTGAAGCTACGTCAGAAAACCTCAATTTGCAGAAGAGAAACTAATCTGTAATTGTGAGAGTGAAAGAAGAATATTAAGAGCTTAATGATTGTTGCTTGATCAATTAATCACTTAAGAAGCTCTTGTCCTAGAAGCAAGTATTCTTGGCCACAAAGAATTAAAAGAATAATATAAAATTGGTTAGCAGGAATAGCTCTACTGGTTGATATAGAAAATTTTTTCTTGAGCTTGATCACATTAAGCTATACTGAAAGGAATCATCCTAAATTTGTCTTTTAGAGTGCACATGGTCCTAAAATTATAAAAATTATCAAAGAAAAGAGCTAATAAAAAGAATGTCCAAAGCTTATGGTGGTTGAGCCCAATAGGGCTCCAATCAGGAAGCTGCTATCTTCCTCCTACGATGATAGCTCAAAATTAATAAAAGTAAAATGATCATAAAAGGAATTGACATAATAGCTGATTTGTGCTCTCAGTGATATGTCATTAACAAGATCATTTAAAAATGAATTTTGAAGAAAGTTCATTGAAGAATCTCAAGATGGTTGATACCTTGGAAAGCTTGCCAAGAGATCTCTTCACTAGTTAGCATCATCCCCGCGTGTGGAGGGGTTATCATACTTTTGTTAGTAGGATATGACATTTGTAAGTCCTTACTCTCCAATAAATCTAAGAACAACCAAATGGAGAATATCTTACTCCCATGGGTGGAGGGGTTATCAAATTAATCCAATAGGATATGACTATAGTCATTCCTCACACTTCAATATATCCAAAGCAATCAAGTGGAGATGTATCTTTAATCATCGTCGATAGGAAGATTATTGAATTCAACCTGACATAACAAAATTTTAGTGGAGGAATTGCTAAATCTAAAATTGACAGAAAATCGAATCTAACTTGAAAGGTCTTTCTGTTATCAGGAATGTACATAAGGAGGTATCTTCCAATTCATCAACTTAAGGAGTCAACGATTAATATCATCAATTAGTGATCGACATTTGAAGAGCCATTACACAACTCCCTAGTCAAAGCTGTTATAAAAGTTTCCTCCAGAAAAAAGAGAATACATGCTCTGATCCAACATGAGTGTAATGCTTCATTGGAAATTCTCTTATGATACAACAATGTATTTCCAAGTTGTCGTGAAGTTTCCTCCTGCAAGACAGGGCATTTTTTAGTTTATTTAGGTTGACATTGTGCTTTATGTCGATATCCCCAAAAAGACTCGAGTGTCGCTGGAATTTGTTTTGCAAGATATGAAACATTCTCAATCATCTGGGTCAGCATGATGCTAAATGTCGACACACACACACACACACACACACACACACACACACACACGCACACACACACACAGAGTGTTGAAATCACCCTTTTGCTAAATAAGGAGGATAGTCATTTGAGGTGACATTGAGTTCTAAGTCAAAAGTCTATCATCTGGGTCAAAATTGCATTACATGTCGATATCCCTGGATATATCTACCTAGTGTTGAAGGCTCTCCTTTGCCAAACAAAGGGGACAGTTATTCGAGTGACAATAAGTTCCAAGCCAAAACTTTATCATCCATGTTGGCATTGCGTTNTGCTAGTAGGATATGACATTTGTAAGTCCTTACTCTCCAATAAATCTAAGAACAACCAAATGGAGAATATCTCACTCCCATGGGTGGAGGGGTTATCAAATTAATCCAATAGGATATGACTGTAGTCATTCCTCACACTTCAATATATCCAAAGCAATCAAGTGGAGATGTATCTTTAATCATCGTCGATAGGAAGATTATTGAATTCAAGCTGACATAACAAAATTTTAGTGGAGGAATTGCCAAATCTAAAATTGACAGAAAATTGAATCTAACTTGAAAGGTCTTTCTGTTATCAAGAATGTACATAGGGAGGTATCTTCCAATTCATCAACTTAAGGAGTCAACGAGTAATATCATCAATTAGTGATCGATATTTGAAGAGCCATTAGACAACTCCCTAGTCAAAGCTGTTATAAAAGTTTCCTCCAGGGAAAAGAGAATACGTGCTCTGTTCCAGCACGAGTGTAATGCTTCATTGGAAATTCTTTTATGATACAACAATGTATTTCCAAGTTGTCGTGAAGTTTCCTCCTGCAAGACAGTGCATTTTTTAGTTTATTTAGGTTGACATTGTGCTTTATTTCGAGATCCCCAAAAAGACTCGAGAGTCGCTGGAATTTGTTTTGCAAGGTATGAAGCATTCTCAATCATCCGAGTCAACATNAGTCCCCACTTTATCAGATAAGGGACTAATCCTTTTTTGGGTAAATTTCAAAATCAAGGCCGAGTCATCTAGTCAGAAGAGTTGACATCATGTCTAACACCGAGATATCCCTCAATTTGGGTTGATATCCTACTTATGGTTGAGATCCCCAAGTAATTCAGGCGACATCATGTTTTATATTGAGATCCATGAGAAAATGTTCAAGGTATCAATGATAAAGCTATTTTTCATTTGTCAAAAAAAGAAAAGAACAAGTTCCATACAAGATATATAAGATGATTCTAGAGGTCAGAGGTTCATCTTCAAACTTGCTAATATTTTTGAAAATCTATGAGCTTTGGCAATTAAGTTGGAGAAGCATAATTTTTATTCTGCTTATGTCTAGGGCTAAGGGTCTGTTTGATGCAGCTGCAGCTTATTCAGCTTATCCAGATAAGTAACTTTTTCTGGTAATCTACTGATCAGCAGCTTATCCAGTAAGCTGACTAGCTGTTTGGTTTGTGCGTTTCGAAAACAGCTGATTCTGGACAAATGACCATTCTGCCCCTGTTTTGTATAAGTTGTTTAGCTGTTTGGTTTATTTGTTTGGAAAACAACTGATTTGCAACTTTTGGTAGATAAAAGACTATTCAAACAAACACAATGTTGTTGCTTACACTAGAACTTTAACAACTACAGATATGACAATTGAGAACAAAAAATATCATTTTATAACAGTACAAAATTATGATAATTTTAATAATCTTATCATATTTCCTGCCTTACATCTTAAAACACTGCCAATTAGCCAAAACCATAAAAAATGAACCATTTGAGTTAACATTGCATAGAGTTGTGTTATTGTCTTATTCTACATTCTTGTTTATGATCACCTGATGGTTCTTTTGGAATCGTTCCACTCAAAAAAATCTAAATCGTTCCACCCAAAAAACCATAACAGAGAAAATTGTAATAACAAAACCCTCCCTTATCATACCGAAGAAAAAAAAAAAGTTGGGAGAGACAAACCATCCAGGATGTCCTTGAGCATCTCCCCAGGACCATGCAACATAAAACAAGAAAGAAACAAATTTTAGGAAAATCATTGATCAGGCTCTCTATATGCACACAAAGATACAGTAACAGCCGTCGTCGTGCACCTGACCAAAGACTTCCTATCTCTTGACGACCTCTCCGAGGACGAAGCAGTCAGTGCCACCTTTTTCTTCCTCCCCTCTTTCACATCCTTTTTCTCCCTTCCCCTTTTTTTCTGCGTCACCTGCTCCACACCCGACGTTCACTCTTCCTCCGGCGGACCCGCCTCCTGGTCAGAGGCGGAAGACAGATCCTTGCTCGCATTGTGGTCAGGTGATGCCATAGGGTCCCAGAAAAACCCTAGCAAGCTCTGTCTCGATGAGGTGCAGAAAAGAAAACCCTAGAATGGAAAGTGGGGGAGATTCCTCTGGCTGAGTGTCGCCCGGATCCGAGCATGGAACCAAACGAGCGCGTGAGGAAGAGGAAGCGAGCACAAGGGCTTTACTTGTCTTTCGACCAAATGAAACGCGGATCGCAGGGTCCTGCCCGCGATCCGTGTCTGATAAAAAAGGTACCCCGCGATCCGTGTCTAATAAAAAAGGTGGAACGACGTTTTGAGGGAGGCTTCTAAAACGATATTTCCAAACACATCGATGGCGTTTTCAAAACGACACCGCTCTAAATAAGCTGTCCCAAACGCACCCTAAGACAGAGACCAAACTCATCAAATCAAGAGGTGATTGGGTTATTGGCTTTTCTCCCTATTTGTCAGTCTGACAACGACAAAGCACAAGACTATTTATTGCTAAAGTTTAAGACCCAGACGTAGGCCAAATTCATTAAATCAAAAGATGATTGAGTTACTGACTTTTCTCTTTACTACCAGTCAAGGTCGTAGTGAGGAGCTCCGTTTGTCAGTTTAACATTGACAAAGCACAAGACAATTCATTGCCACAGTTTAGAACTCAAATGGAGGCCAAACTCATCAAGCTAAGATGTGGTCGAGTTTATCGCTTTTCCCTTCACTACCATCAGTGAAGCCATGTTTGTCAGTCTAACGACAACAAAAGCGTAGGTCTATCCTACTCAACAAAGTCAAGAAATCTAGATTCATCAATTTTTCTCATATGATTTAAGAATGGAGACAAAAGTCAAAGATGATGTTCCTTGCTTATTGGGAGACCAAGTTTGCTGGAAGCAACTTCTTCAATAAGTCTGAACATGCATTAAGCTTTGACTGAAAAAATTCCTCTCTTCTTCAACAAGTATGATTAATTGTGAAGTATTAAACAAAAGAATCTAGTGTAAGCTTTGTATCAAGCTCAAAGATGACATCTGATTTTCTTCATTGTTAAGATAATGGTACTACATATCTTTATTTGAGTTAACATTGAGCTTTAACCCAAGATCCTCAAGTATATTCAGCTAATGCAGGCTTTCTCTTGTTACCAAGACAGGGGGACCACTTATTTCATTTAGATTGACATTGAGCACAAGATAGATATTCCAAATATGTGTTTCTTCTATTAGTGTGATTGACATCGAGCAGTAGGCCGATTACTCTAAATATGTATTTCTTATATTATTTATGTTGACATCGAGCTTTAAGTTGAAATCCTTAAAAATATTCTATATTTTATCATTTGGGCTGACATCGTGTTGGATGTGAGATCCACGATTGAATTTTATACCATATTGATGCCAAAGTTATACTCAATCAATTTGAGCAAAAATAAGTCCTTTTCAAGCAAATTACATGCTAGAATCTCAAAAGTCCGAGGATCGTTTTTCAGATTTGTCCCAATTCTAAAAGCCAAATGAGAGAATTTTGAGCTTGTGATCTTCAACAGTTTAAGTTGGAGAAGCAAAAGTTTGCTTGCAGCTCAAGTCCATGACACAAGCAGGCCATAAAGGTCGAACTCAACAAGCCCAAAACGTTGTCGAATCACTGACAGCTTCCCTTACTCAATAAACCATAAAATGGTCATGTTTTGTCTGTATAATGACAATAGTTGTTTAATTGAAGCTCATCTAGTCTGATAAGTTAAGTGATCCAAAACTTAAGGTCCCCTCAACTGATTTAATGAGTAAGACAAAATCAAATAGATGATTCTTTCTTAAACCCTGCAGGTGGAGGGTTTAACAGATTTATTTTAGTAGGATATGACTTTAATCTTTCACCACTCCCCAATTAGTCGATAATAACTGAATGAAAGATATTATCAACCCCCGCTGGAAGAGGGGTTATCAAATGCAAGCCAACAACAATATTCAGTTACTCCTCACTCCTCTTACAAGTTATTATGCAAGCCCAACAAGAAGTCTATCAAGTTGTTCGAAGAAAACGTAAGTCGAAAGAAATTAAAGAAGATTTTTTTTGAAATTCTTTTGAAATACAAGAATGCGTTTCTAACTGATCATAAAATCCCCCTTTAAGATGAGGATTTTTTTAGTTTATTTGGTTGATATCGTGCTGAGGCCTTGATCCACAAATGTGTTTAATCAAATAACGAGCACCTTTTTTTAGATTGATAATTCATTTTAAACATTCAATTGATGGTTCAAAACCTTCAAAAGTGCTTTATTGGCTTCATCCGAGTTTGTTTGACTCAAATCGAAAAAACTTAGGTATTATCAGGTTCATCTTATAGAGACGGTCAACTTGATTATAAGCTTGCTAAAATTTGGGACCCTTTTTTATCTTAAATTTGAATATGAAATGTTCATTATTTAAAAAATGCATTCAGATTCATACTAGACGATAAAAATTTATTGATGATTCGTCAATGATAGTTTAGAAGATGTTTTGTTAAAAATTAATGTAGTATGCATGTAAATATGATATTTTTGTGGTTGGTTATGCAAAAATATAAAAATTGTGTGATAGGCATGTTAATGCTCCTAAAATTTTTAATCTTTGAAGATGATTTGATTGTAAAAACATTTTTAAAGGATATAACTCTAGCATTAGCATCCTGGCAATTTTTATTTTATTTTTTATAAAACTTTTTTTTGTATTAAAAAATATTAATATTAAGGAAATTCATTCAGATATCTATGATTTGGCAAATATAAATGAAGTAAATTTCAAAAAGTAACATAAGGATCCAATATTTTTTTACTCGTATTCATAATCACACTCGGGGATCAATCTTTACACCGAACATCTTTGAAGATGCATGATTTATCATTTATCTTGATTGCACCGGTGTGTACCTTTTTGTAAAAAAGCAAAAAATAATGTAAAAATTATCATTCCAACAATTTTTAACATGATCAAAAATCAATTTGGCATTAGAACTAAAAGGGGCAGATTTGACAATGTCAATTTTTATAACAATCCTCCTCCCATACTTCCATGACAAAAACGATAATATGTGAGTTCTTTCATGGATACATCACTTTTTGCATGACCAAAAATCAATTTGGCATTAGAACTAAAAGGGGCAGATTTGACAATGTCAATTTTTATAACAATCCTCCTCCCATGCTTCCATGACAAAAACGATAATATGTGAGTTCTTTCATGGGTACATAATTTTTTGCCACAAGAGCACTTCTTTTTTAAAGAATGCCTAAAATCATATTGTAGTGAAGCTATGTCAATAGACAATCAAACCATAAACAAAGTATCAACAAGGTTCCATGGGTTCAAGAGTGCAACATAAGTCCTAATCAAATTCTTCTACCACTTCAACATCACAAACGATGCCGAACCAGCTTTATGCTTGAGGGTGGACAAAATCATAATTTTTTTTATTTATTGGGCAAAAAATATATCAAGATGGGGCAAAATTACTAAATAGCATATACAATATCAGAAATTAATATTTATATTAAAAAATCTCAAATTCTACAATGAGCAATGCTGGCTCTGGACATAACTTGGTTTTGCCTTTAATCACAAACAAAACGTGTTCCCAAGATATTTGAAGATGTTGCTTTTATTCATACAAGGCCCCAAAACAAACCAAAGAAAAATTAATCCAAAAGTAATTAAATGTCTCTATGGGCTACTCCTCCACTCAAGAAGAATAAAGGTGCTACCATTTCTTCACAAGAAAAGTGTCAAGTTGATATCACATTCAATGTNTGACAATGACAATCATCTTACCAGCTTACTAGCTTGCTTCTTTTCTAGAACTAGAGGCAGAGACAAGACCAAATTGGGTCGCTCTCTTGCCACCTGATACTATGTATTTTGACACTATTAGGTTTTTTATTTAAGTATCTAATGTATTTTTCAGTTTTTCTAGTTTTGGAGCTGTTTGTAGTTTTTTTTGTGGGCACGGCGCCATGTTTGGGCCCTCCCACACTTTGTATCTGTATCTTTTTTTCTACTTAATATATTAGCCTCTTATATATATATATTATGAAAAGCCCAAGGGCTGATTTTATTGAAATAGAAAATGTACATAAAGGTTGTATGAGAGGGCCCAATAGAGGCACCCTACCCATACTATACCAAGTATAGTACTATCCTAACAAAAGGATACAGATAACTCAAAAATTTAAAACATGCAAAAAACAATTAGCTATGAACGAGTCAATTTAGTCATGCCTATTCCTCTAGTTTTAGGAGCGGAGCAAGATAACAAACTTTGAAGTGTCGTGTCATTGCCTGGAGTGACCGAAGTATCTTCCATTAAGTTTCCAACTTGGAGTGTGTCTCCAGCCTTCTTCTCCCGCTGAGAAGTGTAAACCTCTCTTCATTAAGATCTCTTTTTGTTTGGGTTGATATCTTGCTTTAATGCCGAAGTATCCAAATATATGCTCCATAATTTCGCTATCAAGCAAAATATATGTGACAATTTAAAAGATAGAGTTTTCTCTTTGGTTAAAGATTTTGAAGTCTTAACTGAAAATTCTTTGAGATTTACAAGCTTTAACAAGTTAAGTTGAGAAGATGCAAGCTCTACCACAACTCAAGTCTATGGCGCATGTTAGTCAAAAAAAGTCGGATTCAACAAGCCCAAAATATTCACTGGCAGCTCGTTTCACTCAACAAGCTACAAAAACGGCCGTAGTGAAGAAACAAGCTCTTCTTACTTAACAAATCATAAAAACGGTCGTAGTAAGAGAGTTTTCTATTTCCCAAACTCTTCCCAAACTCTTCCCAAACTCATCCAGTTTGACGAGTTCAAGTGATCTAGATCCATAAGACTTTCTTAATAGATTGATGGATTAAATTCAAATCCAAGAGACAATCTATACTCAGAAAATGGCTATGTAGTCAAGCTAAAATATTTTCAACTACAAGTTCGAAGACCCTCGTGATATTGGAGAGGAAACTGTGAAGTTTATAGGCTTAATTCTATTAAAGTTGAAAAAGCACAAACTTTATGTAGTTTAAGTAAAAGACTCAAGCAGGTGCTGAAGGTTGAACTCAACAAGCCCAAATATGGCAAAATTGCTGACATCTCTTTTCACTCAATGAGTCATAAAAATGGCAGCAGTGAAAACACTACTATTTTGTTAGTATGATGACAAAGACTGTCAAGTTTTGAGTATATTCAACTTGATAAATTCAAGCAGTTTAGATCAAAGAGATTTTCTTAAATAATCAAAAGGTCAAAGAAAATCAAATGAATGACCATTGATCAAGAAAGCATCAAGCTGAGTTTGATTGCTTGTTAAAATAAAGGTCTACTTTTTCAAACAGTCTGATCAAGCACAAGGCACAGACTGGAGGAATTCTCTTCTTCAATAAGTCCGGCAAAGCGGAAAGCAAAGGACCGAAGAATTTATCCCAAAAGTTTGTTCAAAGCTCGATGTTGAACTAAGGGAATTCAATCCTATAAAGCACAAAGCATAGAACTGATGATCTCTTGCCATTGACTCTACAAAAATCTAAAGGCTAGGTCACTGGCTCGAATCCTTCGCGAAGTTCACTAAAGCACAAAGCTAGGATTGAAGATATGTTTTTTCACCTAACAATTTCGTAGTGACAATTCATGCAATTTCTTCAACAAGTCTGGGAAAGCATAAAGCTAAGACTGAAGGCATGCTTATTTACCTGATAAGTCTGCAAAGACAATTCAGGTTTATTCCTTCAATAAGCTCGCCAAAGCATAAAACTAGGACCAAAGGTATACTCATTCACCTGACAAATCCGCAGAGGAAATTCAGGTCAGTTCCTTCAATAAGTCCACTAAAATACAAAGCTAGGACTAAAGCTATGCGCATTCACTTGACAAGTTCGTGTAGGCAATTCAGGTCATTTTCTTAAACAACTTCGCCACAACATAAAGCTAGAGCTGAAGGTATGCTCATTCACCTGATAAGTCCGTGGAGGCAATTCAAGTCGATCCTTCATCAAGACCAAGCAAAGCATAAAGTGAATGACAAAAGACAAGCTTAATCACCCTATTAAAAGAGTGATAATAATTCAAAGATGGCATCAACCAAGATGATACTATAATGATATAAGCTTGCATATCCATGTTGAAATTTAGACTGTGTCGACATCGGATTGGTATTCTCGGAAATCCACAACGTGAAACTCTCAACTTGACATCCAAAAAAAATTTTGAAAGCCGTAGGGTCAGTTAACAACAAACATGGACCTCTTCAAACGCGCATCATATTTGTTGAGGGGCAATTGTTGATGTTAAAAAATTATAAAAATCAATATTTAATACTACTAAGGTTAATTAAAATTGATTAACATCAATTTAAACTTTGGGCATTTTGAATTATCATGGACGCAACTGCGCCCCCATGCCCAGGCAAAATACTCCCGCCAGTTTTTTTTATTAATCTAATCCCCACGAAGCAAAAATCGAAGGGAGGAAGTTTCCCAATTTTCTCCTCTCTGATACAGTAACAATTGGGGATAGCCAGGAAGGCGGGAATGCATCGTACAGAGGCCTTGAAAATCCTTGTCTTTCCCACGTGATGCGAACCACTCGCTGAAGCCTCTTCGTACTTCCTTTAATTGCTGCTCTCCAGTTTTCTTTTTGAAATGACGGGATCGCTGCGGATTAGAATCCTTTGACTCCCTTCAACGTTAGAGTCAACCATCGGTTTTGTTTTCCTTGCTTCCTTGGCCGCTGCTTTATTTCTTTCGTCAACTAAAGCAATTCCAGAGCGAGATTTATCAGTCATCGTACAATTATGCTCTAGTTTATTGCAAGAAATCATGGTCGGAGAATCTTCTACAATCATTTAGGTCAATGGCGCCAAAACATCGTTGCCTCCGTCGCCACTGCCCTCTAATTGAAGGAGTCTTGGCGCTGGTCTCGCTATCTCTTGCCAATATTTGTCCGTGAGCCCGAAATCCTCTTCTTTGCTTTCCTTCCATCCTATTGTTATGAGGAGGTGGGGAGGAATGAAAATAAGGGAAGGCAGAAATATTGCTCAGGTTGCCAGTGAGCTGCAGGTGAAGGTGGCGTTGGTGTTGTTGTGGTGGCTATTAGGGCACTTAGCGTGAGAGCAAGGTGGCAGGAAGAAGCAGATGGAAATGGGAGAAGGGAGAGAGTGTTTCACATGAAGCATAAGGGATGTACTGTTTTCATCAGAGTGGCGTCAACTAATTATGTAACGGTTTTGGCTAGCGATATTGAAGTTGATGCTCTTCTAGATTCCCCAACTTGTAAATACTCAAGTCTTAAACAAGGGACACTGCAGATAATGAGTTGATCCTACCCATACATCTATAATTTCAAACGTCAAAGAATTTATTTGGAATTTTAATGAGATCAGAGATTGCAATGAAATGAAAAGACCCGAGCTGAGCATGAAATGTACAACTCTACTGAATTATCCAGAAAGCATGCGTATCTTTCGTCTCTTTCAAAGACATGACTAAAATGATGGGAATGGTTTAGGAAATTTTAAAGAAAGTTTTAGAAAGCTTAAAGGACTAGATGCAATATTTTATGTTGTCACTTATTATCATTTAACCTTAGAGATTACCATATATGATATTTTGGTTTCGCACGAAAAGGTATAAATGTAGGGAAATTGGGCTTGTTTTATTTTTATGCAGGAAAAGTGACGACTCACATGCGTCTGATACACCAGTGGATTAGATCTTTTCCGGCCAAAAATGCAGGAAAAGTTAAGACTCACATGGTTCTTATAGACCAGTGAATTAGAAAATCTTTTCCGGCTGCGGTGGCTTTCGACATTGACCAGCACGTCTTATAGACAACTGGGCAGGCAATCATCCCGATGCATCCTCCTAATTGGGGACTATATCGGGAGGCTGCCGAAATTCTGGTGATACTAGCCTTGTAGGGACTATTAAATGTTGTGAAGGTTCTAAAAAAATAAACTTTTTGGACTTAAAATAATGTCAAAATAGAAATAAAAGAAAATATAAATTATGAGTTAGAAGTCTCAAATTCGATGATTTGAATGTGACCAAGTAAAAATATATTTCCTAATGTAAATGAATGTTCATGAGATTTATTTAAATAGTAAATTGGAGGGGCTAAGCTTAAATTTAATATACAATATCATTAATTGGAGGCGATAATTGTGTAAGCTTCACTGAAATAAAATATCGTACTTTGGAGGGAATATACTTGTAAGCTTGAAATGTCATAAATCGGGAGACTAAATTTAAATTGAATATCAATTTTGGAGTGGAGCTTTACTTAAATGCTAAATATCATAAATTTGGGTTAAGTTTAAGGCATAAATATTTAAGGCTGAATCGACCCCCTCCTTCCAACATTTCACTGTCCCAGCCTCCTAGGCCTGCAATGGTCCTTTCCCATTTTTGCAGCTCACNTATATATATATACATATTATGGAAGCCCAAGGGCTGATTTTATTGAAATAGAAAATGTACATAAAAGTTGTATGAGAGGGTCCAATAGAGACACTCTACCCATACTATACCAAGTATAATACTATCCTAACAAAAAGATATAGATAGACTCAAAAAATTTAAAACATGAAGAAAACAAGTAGCTATGAACGAGTCAATTTAGTCATGCCTATTCCTCTAGTCTTAGGAGCGAAGCCAGATAACAAACTTTGAAGTATTGTGTCATTGCCAGGAGTAACCGAAGTATCTTCCATTAAGTTTCCAACTTGGAGTGTGTCTCCAGCCTTCTTCTCCCGCCGAGAAGTGTAAACCTGTTTTCATTAAGATCTCATTTTTTTTGGGTTGATATCTTGCTTTAATGCCGAAGTATCCAAATATATGCTCCATAATTTCGCTATCAAGCAAAATATATGTGAAAATTTAAAAGATAGCGTTTTCTCTTTGGTTAAAGATTTTGAAGGCTTAACTGAAAACTCTTTGAGATTTACAAGCTTTAACAAGTTAAGTTGAGAAGATGCAAGTTCTACTGCAACTCAAGTTTATGGCGCAAGTTAGTTAAAAAAGTTGGATTCAACAAGCCCAAAATATTCACTGGCAGCTCGTTTCACTCAACAAGCCACAATGACGGCCGTAGTGAAGAAACAAGCTCTTCTTACTTAACAAATCATAAAAACGGCCATAGTAAGAGAGTTTTCTATTTCCCAAACTCTTCCCAAACTCATCCAGTTTGACGAGTTCAAGTGATCCAAATCCATAACACTGTCTTAATAGATTGATGGATTAAAGTCAAATCCAAGAGACAATCTATACTCAAAAAATGGCTATGTAGTCAAGCTAAAATATTTTCAACTATACAAGTTTGAAGACCCTCGTGATATTGGAGAGGAAATTGTGAAGTTTATAGGCTTAATTCTGTTAAAGTTGAAAAAGCAGGAACTTTATGTAGTTTAAGTATAAGACTCAAGCAGGTGCTGAAGGTTGAACTCAACAAGCCCAAATATGGTAAAGTTGCTGACATCTCTTTTCACTCAATAAGTCATAAAAATTGCAGCAGTGAAAAAACTCCTATTTTGTTAGTATGATGACAATAACTGTCAAGTTTTGAGTATATTCAACTTGATAAATTCAAGCAGTTTAGATCAAAGAGATTTTCTTGAATAATAAAAAGGTCAAAGAAAATCAAATGAATGATCATTGATCAAGAAAGCATCAAGCTAAGTTTGATTGCTTGTTAAAATAAAGAAGGCCCTACTTTTTCAAACAGTCTGATCAAGCACAAGGCACAGACTGGAGGAATTCTCTTCTTCAATAAGTCCGACAAAGCGGAAAGAAAAGGACCGAAGAATTTATCCCAAAAGTTTGTTCAAAGCTCGATGCTGAACTAAGGGAATTCAATCTTGTAAAGCACAAAGCATAGAACTGATGATCTCTTGCCATTGACTCTACAAAAATCTAAAGGCTAGGCCACTAGCATGAATCCTTCACGAAGTTCACCAAAGCACAAATCTAGGATTGAAGATATGTTTTTTCACCTAACAATTTTGTAGAGACAATTCATATCAATTTCTTCAACAAGTTTGGGAAAGCATAAAGCTAAGACTGAAGATATGCTTATTTACCTGATAAGTCCGCAGAGACAATTCAGGTTTATTCCTTCAATAAGCTCGCCAAAGCATAAAACTAGGACCAAAGGTATACTCATTCACCTGACAAATCCGAACCCACAGAGGAAATTCAGGTCAATTCCTTCAATAAGTCCACTAAAATACAAAGCTAGGACTAAAGCTATGCGCATTCACCTGACAAGTTCGTGGACGCAATTCAAGTCATTTTCTTAAACAACTCCACCACAACATAAAGCTAGAGCTGAACGTATGCTCATTCACTTGATAAGTCCGTGGAGGCAATTCAAGTTGATCCCTTCATCAAGACCAAGCAAACCATAAAGTGAATGACAAAAGACAAGCTTAATCACCCTATTAAAAGAGTGATAATAATTCAAAGATGGCATCTACCAAGATGATACTATAATGATATAAACTTGCATATCCATGTTGAAATTTAGGCTGTGTCGACTTCTGATTGGTATTCTCGGAAATCTACAACGTGAAACTCTCAACTTGACATCCAAAAAAATTTTGAAAGCTGTAGGGTCAATCAGTTAACAACAAACATGGTCCTCTTCAAACGCGCATCATATTTGTTAAGGGGCAATTGTTGATGTTAAAAAATTATAAAAATCAATATTTAATACTATTAAGCTTAATTAAAATTGATTAACATCAATTTAAACTTTGGGCATTTTGAATTATCATGGACGCAACTGCGCCCGCATGCCCAGGCAAAATACTCTCGCCCAATTTTTTTTATTAATCTAATTCCCACGAATCAAAAATCGAAGGGAGGAAGTTTCCCAATTTTCTCCTCTCTGATACAATAACAATTGGGGATAGCGAGGAAGGCGAGAATGCATCGTACAGAGGCCTTCAAAATCCTTGTCTTTCCCATGTGATGCGAACCACTCGCTGAAGCCTCTTCGTACTTCTTTTAATTGCTGCTCTCCGATTTTCTTTTTGAAATGATGAGATCGCTGCGGATCAAAATCCTTTGACTCCCTTCAAAGCTAGAGTCAACCATCGGTTTTGTTTTCCTTGCTTCCTCGGTCACTGCTTTATTTCTTTCGTCAACTAAAGCCATTCCAGAGCGAGATTTATCAGTCATCGTACAATTATGCTCTAGTTTATTACAAGAAATCCTAGTAGGAGAATCTTCTACAATCATTTAGGTCATTGGCGCCAAAACATCGTTGCCTCTGTCGCCGCTGCCCTCTAATTGAAGGAGTCCTGGTGCTGGTCCCGCTATCTCTTGCCAATATTTGTTTGTGAGCCCGAAATCCTCTTTTTCGCTTTGCTTCCATCCTATTGTTATGAGGAAGTGGGGAGGAATGAATAGAAGGGAAGGCAGAAATATTGCTCAGGTTGCCAGTGAGCTGCAGGTGAAGGTGGCGTTGGTGTTGTTGTGGTGGCTATTAGGGCACTTAGCGTGAGAGCAAGGTGGAGGGAAGGGGCAGATGGAAATGGGAGAAGGGAGAGAGTGTTTCACATGAAGCATAAGGGATGCACTGTCTTCATTAGGTGGCGTCAACTAATTATGTAACAGTTTTGGCTAGCGATATTGAAGTTGATGCTCTTCTAGATTCCCCAGCTTGTAAATACTCAAGTCTTAAACAAGGGACACTGCAGATAAAGAGTTGATCCTACCCGTACATCTATAATTTCAAACGTTAAAGAACTTATTTTGAATTTTAATGAGATTAGAGATTGCAATGAAATGATTACAGCTCTACTGAATTATCCAGAAAGCATGCTTATCTTTCGTCTCTTTCAAAGACATGACTAAAATGACGGGAATGTTTTAGGAAATTTTAAAGAAAGTTTTAGAAAGCTTAAGGGACTAGATGCAATATTTTATGTTGTCACTGATTGTCATTTTACCTTAGAGATTACCATATATAATATTTTGGTTTCGCATGAAAATGTATAAATACAGGGAAATTGGGCTTGTTTTATTTTTATACAGGAAAAGTGACGACTCACATGCGTCTTATAGACCAGTGGATTAGGTCTTTTCCGGCCAAAAATGCATGAAAAGTTAAGACTCACATGCTTCTTATAGACCAGTGAATTAGAAAATCTTTTCCGGCTGCAGTGGCTTGCGACATTGACCAGCACGTCTTATAGACAACTGGGCAGACAGTCATCCCGATGCAACCTCCTAATTGGGGACTACATCGGGAGGTTGCCGAAATTTCTGGTGATGCTAGCCTTGCAAGGACTATTAAATGTTGCGAAGGTTCTAAAAAAATAAATTTTTTGGACTTAAAATAATGTCAAAATAGAAATAAAAGAAAATATAAATTATGAGTTAGAAGTCTCAAATTCGATGATTTGAATGTGACCAAGTAAAAATATATTTCCTAATGTAAATGAATGTTCATGAGATTTATTTAAATAGTAAATTGGAGGGGCTAAGCTTAAATTTAATATGCAATATCATTAATTGGAGGCGATAATTGTGTAAGCTTAACTTAAATAAAATATCGTACTTTGGAGGGGATATACTTGTAACCTTGAAATGTCATAAATCGGGAGGCTAAATTTAAATTGAATATGAATTTTGGAGTGGAGCTTTACTTAAATGCTGAATATCAGAAATTTGGGTTAAGTTTAAGGCATAAATATTTAAGGCTGAACCGTTCCCCTCCTTCCAACATTTCACTGTCCCAGCCTCCTAGGCCTGCAATGGTCCTTTCCCATTTCTGCAGCTCACTTTCCCATCATCGCCCACACCAATAGTTGCCCTTTAAGCCCCTCCTCAGCTGCTGCCAGCCTTTTTGCCATCCTCCAATTGTTGTCAGGCCACAGGACAGTTAGCAAGCTGCTGTCAAACCAACCTCCGACAGTCCTGCCCTAATAGCCACCCCAACAACCACTCACTACCTATTGTCTGTCGCCATATGCCACCCTTGTCCTCGTTTTAGGGTGTTTTTTTTTATGTTTAGTGTTGTTATTCTTCCAATTATCAAGAGTCTTGTTTGTAACCCTGTTAAATTTTAGTAATAATATTTTCTTTTCCGTTGTGGTTTGGGTTTTCTCTAGTATCATTTGGTATCAGAGCTAGCCCAAGTCTAGTCCAATTCTAGATTTTCCTAGCATCCGCAATAAACCAAAACTTTCTTTCCTACCACCAAATATCCTTTCCACAACCCTATCTCTAACTCACCAAAATTTTTCTTTTTATTCCTAAACCTTAGTCCTGTTGCTAATGAGATACAGATCCAAGCCTACCCGCAAGGAGATACGACGAGAGGTTTGCCGTTTTCAGCAATGGATTACAGACATTGAAGATGAAATCCAATGGGAGGCAACTCTCAACCGTGATTCGGAAGGTCAAAGTGGGAAGGAGAAAATATGAAGGTGAAGCGGGAAATACAACGTCAGTTCTTACCTACTTACTACCGCCGAGATTTTCAAACTAGCTTTTGACATGGAGAGAAATCAGCACCATGCAACCCCTTGGCTACTATCCAACGAAACCAATCCGCAAATCTATTAGAACAAGAAACTTTGGCAAATGCCACGAATTCAAACATGTTAAGACAGAATGCACAATCAGGGGTGTGATTTATTTCACAGAGCAGGATGCTTTCAAAAACTTGGGTAAAGACATTGCAGACACTGAAGACAGTAAGGACATAATTAACTTCCGGTTGAATAGATGAACGATGATCAGAAAGAAGATGACTTTCCAGAGGATTCTCCACTTGCAACCAGCAAAGAAAAGACATCACTAAATCCAGTTGGCTCTGAGATAGAGATTCCAACAGAGATAACAATCACTACTATAGAAGGTAGCGACTCTGAGGTAATGGGCAACCTAGTAGAGCATGAGATTATGGTGCCTCTAGCTAGCATCCCGCAGACTCAACCACCGCTCGCTAGAGACTAGAAGTGGAAGGTGAAGATTTTAAATGTAAGGGCCAGAGGTCTATATGCAGCTTCTGCTCAAGATGTGCTAAATGAAAATGACTACCTATTCTACTAGAATGTGTTGTGGAATTACTACACCGACATGATCGATCTCTCAAATTACTTACTGTCGTACTATGAGGATCCAAAAGCTTCGAGGAATGAGGTCGAAGCTCCCCCAACCCTGGGAGAATGACACGGGGTTTTCCTCCAAAAGTTGAACTGGTTTGGCTCAAACTGATTCAGTTGAGAGGGGATGAACCATCCTCATCTTCCTCTTTTCATTTGGTGGAAAATCCCTTCCCACCACCCCTCCCCCACACCCCTCTTCCCCCCTTTTCTATTTTTGTTTCCCATCTATTTATCTCCTATGTATATGTTGTTTGTTGTCTAGGTTTTCAGTTTTAGGTTATTTTCTGATTTCAGCTTGTGAGGACAGCTGCCGGAGTCCTATTTTTTCCCTCAAGGGCTATATCCGACTGTTAGGGTGGTGCTCCGGCTGCATTCCTCTTCCCGGTGGTGATTATCTATCTCGGCCTCCACACTCACCTCAACTCTTTGCCGCCTTCTGGATTCCCCCACCCAGCCGCATCATCCAGCCACTCCCTTCTCATGCTGCCGTAACTTCCCTCCTTTCCGTAAAGCTTCCCGCTTCTCTGTCTCTGATCCTACCCCAGCCCCTACAGCCTTTTCCCCTCCCTTACTATCGTAGTCCCACATTTCTCTTCCAAAACCTTCAGCTGCGGGTTTCCTGAAATGCAACTTGCACTTTCCTTTTCCCCAACCACAAGTGACTGAGAGAGCACATTTTCCCCTCTCCCGTGACAACACCCCTCCCCCACCTAAGAGCCACCCCGAAAATCACCCACTACCTGCTGTCCGACGCCATACGCCACCCTCGTCCTTGCTCTTGGGTGTCTTTTTTATGTTTATTGTTGTTATTTTTCCAATTGTTAAGAGTCTTTTTCTAACCCTATTAAATTTCCGCAATAATGTTTCTATTTCCGTTGGTGTTTGGGTTTTCTCCGGTATCAAACAGGATTATGAATAATAAAAAAAAAGGGAAAACACGCTTATGAATAAGCATGGAAGAAAGGGTTAAAGAGGAACCAAATGATATCCCGAGTAATGTGACATAAAGGTGCATCTCTTATAACTTTTAATACAATCACCAGCTTAATGCATTAATATGGAGCATTTTTTGCATGCAACGAGTTTGTTTAAATTTTTATTAACAGATATATAAATTTATATTGAACAAAAAAATTGTTAATTTGCCAACCAAGCATGCAAAGTATTCTGCAAGGATACAGTCCCTCCTAACAGAGTTGGTGCTTCATTGTTGGTGACAATTGACATCCATTAATTTGGCGATTCATTGTGATTATATATTGACATTCATTAATCCTCTGATCCATTGTGATTATATATTATAATTATAGGTGCAACTTGGATAGATGACTTTTTAATCAAATTTACTATATGAAATTCCTCTATGATGCAGTTTATGTTGATCCGTTGGCTTGACCTTTCAACACCAACTTGCGTGCTCTTTTTAATCTTACTTTTTATTGCTTCTTTGGCCATTATAAACCTAACTTCTAGATAAATTGAACCCCAAGTCTTTAGATCTCTAGTTTTCTCTACTTCTTACGAATTTTGATGACATTTTACATGCTATTGTTTGGGTTGTATAATGGCCATCCAAATCTCGAGGGCCCGTTCACATCTTCTTTGCTAGACCAACCCCAAAATTATTTACAAGTAGATTTGGAGGGATACTATGCTAAGTGGTGGCTGAATACATTCTCAAGGCACCCTAAAATATAATTCACTCAAGTGCATTTATGTTTTTAGTGAATTGTGTAATGTATATGCGTCAGCAAGCAGGATTATAAATAGATGTGTCTTGTTGATTTTGAGATGCACAGAGACGATTTTTTAGAGGTTACGTTTTCCCTCACTTTTATAGAATTTGTATAAGAATCAATCGACAAATCATCTCTAGGATAGGGCAAAATCACCAGAACTAAAGAAAAGTACCTTGAAAGTTTTTCGTTGGAACTTCTCAACAAATTTGAGCGGAGGGAATTGCAAATGATGGAAGGATTATATGATCTGTTTCATCATCAATCAACAATGAAAGCCTGCACAAGTCATTGGGCAAAGAGAACTGTCCTCGGATGGATAGAAAAAATTCTAAATGAAATGGCACTTTTATTATAGAAATTATTTTAAAATTTGGCCATTTTTTACTATCACCTCCACTCCAAATCACCAAATTCCAAGTAATGTAAATATAAATTTATAGGTCTTTGTCCAATTCCTCTCTTCCATTTTTTTTTCCATCATAACATTTCAATTTACATTTTATCCAATAACTCCAACAATATGTGTGTGAGGGATACCCAACTATTTCTCGAATTGAACACCCTACTTTCAAGATCTGAGATTATTATTATTTTTTTATGTAATAGGAGTGCTGTGAAGGAAAAATTAGTTGGATTAGACACACCATGTTTGTAAAAATTTTTAGCTATAGCCTGTCGCCTGCTAAAGCCTGTTGAGTGTTTTCCCAACCATGGAAAACTTCCTTGAAGAGGGCAATTTCTTCATATTTTTTAAAAAGTTTGGTGTAAGAAGATGAGAACTGTAGCATGTGAAGTTTTTCTAACTTATTATGCATTGATAAATACTCATATCTGATTCGTGTAGTGGTGACAGTGAAATTTTAAAATGGAATATTAATTAAAAAACCTTTTTTGCTTCAAGAAAAAATTAAAAATTTTGAGACTAGGCCCTTGCTGCAGCTGTAAAGCTTGCGAACGTGGCAGAGCCAGTTGCCGGTGCTACTATTGGTGACTCGCTCTATTTATATTTGTTATTTTTTGTTAAATTCACAGGTTTGTGCTTTGAACATTTAAAGTTCTATTGAGGTGGCTTTATAATCGATCCAGTTTTTATATTTAATTCCTATTTTTGGCTGCTTTCCTTCTCTTGTTTTTCTTGATTTATTTCTCAGCTATTTTGTCTTTTTTGTGGCTTTCAACCATTTCACTTTCTATAAATTGAAATGACTATACCTATTTATTTATTTTTTTATGGCGGAGCCAGTAGTCTATATAAACAAGTGGTCTTATCACTCTTAAAATTATAAATAGACATGTATCACTCAAATGTCTTTATTTATGGTTTTCCTATTACCTCAATTATAAATTTGTGTTATTGTTATCATCAGCTAATTCTTCACCTTTATGTGACAATATATGTTATAAAATGACTATTTTTAACTTTTGACAAACCTTTGTGGTGGATTTCCTTTCAGTGTTGAAATTTTTTGCTTAGGTTTTATTTGATTTTTTTAGCTGATGGTTGCTAGTGCTAACTGAATTTGAAGAGTGAAGTTATCTGGCATATGGTGCAATTTGGATAGTTGAGATTGCAATGGAATATGGATCCTAAGACGGGAGGTGTCAAGAGGTTGATGATATAGAGGTTGTTTTTAAAGATACGAATTTATAAAACAAATTTAGAATTCAATGTAGAGTTGGTTTAAAGATTCTATTTGTTGAAATCCAATAATTTGTTTTATTTTTGGTATCTATCAGAGCCTACTCCAGTCCCAGATGAGTTATCCAAGGAGATAAATGTTTTACATATTACTGGCCATAGGACCATGATGAGTAGATATTTTAATTATGCAGGGCGGGTAGTGAATTTGTTACTGAATTAAGTTGAATATTATTACATAAGATATTTATTGAGGCAACTTGCTAATTGTTTAATTGGTTTATATAATATTAAAATGAGGTTTGACATCATTAAAAGCACATTGATAGAGTCGCGTCCAAGCATAAAGGGATCAACGGACTTGGTTTGCAATGGGTTTTTCTGTCAAGTGTGACAAAAGAAGTGAGAATAAGTTAATATTGGTCTTCTATTCTTGTTTGATTTTGATGACTATTGAGTCGCAAGAGGAAGGAGTGCTTGGTAGTTTATTACCGGTAGGAAATTTAAAGAGGATTCAACCCATAGTGCAGAACCACAAAATCACATAAAATCAATTACAGACACGCATGTATAAACTTAAAAAGTAAGAAAAAATAATCTGCTAAGGCATTATCAAAGATTCTCCTAAAAAACTCATAGAGCATGCCATGTTTGGCTAACCATGTAATTAGTTCACAAACAAATAATTGATATATTATTTATTCATTCTGGGTCTTTATTTTTTGTTTTTTCTCTTTTTATGTTTATTGTTTGCATTAGGAAGATTTATCTAACAATGCATTATTTGCTTTCCTGTGAATTTTTTGGTTTTTTTAGCTCAATTTTGGAAGCTTACTTATTGTTATAATACGAAAATATTTATTAGTTCTACTTCATATTAATATTTATATATTACACTAGAATTGCAACCAATCAAATCACCCATAAGATGTTACTTTAGCTATTATTTAAGTAGTTCACAAACAAATAATTGATATATTATTTATTCAATGATATTGTCAATGCGAAGAATATAACTTATCACTCAAAAAATATGAAATAATAAAATATGCAACTTCCTATTGCTTGTATATGTTAGCTCCAAAAAATTCGACCGCTCTCCAGATTGCTTTTATTTGCATTTTGAGAGTTTTAGAGGGTCAAATTTTCAGAAGACGGATTAGATTGTAGATATATTATTTTTTTTTTGTCAATGCAAAGAATATTATTTATCACTAAAAAATATGAAATACTAAAATATGTAACTTCCTATCGCTTATATATGTGGGCTCCAAAAATTCGACTGCTCTCCAGACTGCATTTATTTTCATTTTGAGGGAGCTTTAGATGGTCAAATTTTCAGAAAACGGATTGGATTGTAAGTATGATATTACATAAAGATTTCACCCTTATTTTGCGAGGACTTTTTGATTGGGGGTTCGAGGTTTTCCATAGGCGCAAGCCTTTATGGTTGATAACATTTTCCGTTAACGGGAGAACACTTTCAATTAAGGTTAGTTAGTAAGAATTGAACATTTATTATATAATAGCAATAGATTTAGGATTTAAGTTGTAGAATTCATCACTTAAAGTTTAAAGTGGATGGTTGGGGAATGAAGACAAAACACGATGGACATGGTTCCATCATCCTGGGTTGTCATCGTCCCTGATTTGTTTAGTCAAAAGAGGTATCAACCAGACAGAATGATTCTTATCAGTAGCCACGGGTTGTATCGTTTAAGAGATCCTTGTAGATCTGAGATTAGTTGTTTGTCTAAAGGGACAAATTTAAGTCGACCTTAGCTAATAAAACGTTTTAGGTCAATCAATTGTACCATAATGATTCACAACTCAAATGGTAGGACATCATTGGGGAACATACTGGCTGCAACTGTGACCGTAATATAATAGTGTCATTTGGCGACAACCATCTAGTCAGAGGACTTTGTTTTTAATTGTTTATTTGTGGTGTCATTTGGCGGTAGAACCACACGGACAGATGACTTGAACTACATCTTTACCGGCATGTGATTGCCTTGATTGAGAATATATTGATACATTTGATGTGACATTCACTCTTTAGGAGCTGAAGTCAGTCAAAAATTTGTTGTTCTCGATAAATTGTTGCGGAGGGTAGATGAGATTTGTTTTAATTCTTAAGCGATTTAATTTTAACTTGAGTATTTTAGTTGATTATTTGAAAATCTTGATTTAAAATATTGTTCCATTTGGTTGAAATATTTTATCTACTTGACCATCTTCAAAAAATTGAATATTTATAGTTTTTTTATTTGAAGGGGGCATTTAGTTTTGTTTGTTTAGACTTTTAGGGTACGAGTCATGTCAACTCTTGTCTTTATAAGGAGGAGAATCAGACTGTGATTTGGATTTGTTAATTCTTATTTTAGGATTTTGACATTTATTTTGAAATTACTAGACTGGTCTACTTCAGTCCTTACGTTGAGGAGGATCGAACTAGTTTGTTGGGATTTACAACCTAATTCTTTAGATAAGGCGGCTCGATTAGCTCACACAACATTCTCAAGCATAATATTTAAGCTTTCAATATATTGGTTGCAACACATGTGGGTTTTTGAAAATATGTATAGTTGTTTCATTTATATGGACACCTTAAAGCATTCATAACTTCAGAATATATCAAATAATACTTATCCAAGTCTTAAAAGTGAGCCACATTTCAAAATATCACATTTGACTTTGGAAGTAACCACAAAATTTTTTAAATTTTGAAATCATTTGGGGCGTAAAGTGTTTGCAAAAGTATTATAATTTTAGGCTTTAAAATGGGTCCGCCTTCTTTTCACTAGCAAACACGTTGTGAATCCTGTGGCAAGATTTTAGGTTTCAAAAAGCCTCGTATTTGAATCATTTTTCATCCCCTAGGAACCTAACTAACAAAAAAAAAAAAACTCAATCTTCAATTGATTTTCAAAACCTAGAAACCTTGTTTGGAAATCTCAATTATAAAATATTTTCAACTTTACAAGCTTAAATTTTAAAATCTAAAATTTAATTTTTTAAACCCTGAAAGTTTATATTATAAAGTCCAGAACTTATAAAATTTTTTAAAACCTTAGGTGCCTAAATATTTAAAAACTAAGGTCCTTGATATTTAAATCCTAAGAGCCTAAATTTTAAATGATTGAATCTCCCATTCATTTTAAAATTCAAATGTGTCAAATTTTATGTTATTTTATAAGGTCAAATATTCAAAATTTTAAATTAAATACAAGTCCAAACAATCTGAAATTCCAGCAGTCTACCAGCGTCAACCTCTGTTAGGGGGTACGAGAGAATGCCAACCTTCCTAGCTATCTCAATAAAATCGTTGGTCAATGTCATAAAACACTGCGGTCGGGGAGCAAAACAAGTATTTAACCCGTGATCTCAAAAGACGTGACATGACTTCGATATATCTGCAAAAAATGTTAGATTACAAATTAACATCCTCATTTTTGCAGCCTCCCGACTTCAATTCCCATTAGGGGGCATAAGAGAATGCCAGTCTTTCTAGTTATCACAAAAAAATTTCTAGTCAGTGTCGTGAGACACTGGCCGTGGAACAAAAAGAATTTTAAAACCGTGATCTCAAAAGATGCAATGAGCCTTAAATGTACTTGCAGGAAGTGTCAAATCATGTGCTCACATTCTTTGAACAATACTTTAGTTTCCTCGAACTGGTACTCGTTTCTCCCACAAACAGGTACAATAAACACCCAAATTGAAAAGTAGTCCTTTATATAAGTTCACAATTTCCCCTCCTAACGGGTACTGTGCTCTCCTCGAATGGAAGTTTTTGAAAATTACCTTATCGCCTCAAAATTATACATTTCGAGATTTTCTTTACATGTTATAGTTTCAGTTGTGATTCATAGTCTGTGTTGTCTTATTCTGTTGTGCACTATTCATGCGTAGCGAGTAGGGTGTGGCACAAGTTTGGGGGAGTAGTAATCATCAGGCTGCCACAAATAATTCTTAAGCCTGCTGAGACTTTTTTATTCATTGCCTCATTTCATACAGCTTGGTCTATTAATACTAAGAAGTAAAAAAAAGTACATCAAGGAAATGTGAAATTTATTTAAGGTTAGGATGTAAATGAATATTAGTAATTAAGTGCCTGAAATGATTTTCTTTGATTTGAGCATACAAATTTTTGAAATTTTTAAAGGAATAATTATGAGACCAAGGACTTCTCATTAAACTTGCTCAACACTTAATGTTCTATGTGAATAAGGGATGAAGCTTAATTTGATTGAAATTATTTAGGAACTAGGAATCATGATAAGGAGTGGGTAAGCACTTGATTAGAGTTAGAACTTACAAAAAAAAAAAAAGGGAAAAAGAAAAATAATTAAACTTAACTAGATATAGTGATACTTGCAGACCTCATATATGTATGGATGACCTGGAGAATAAGCTTGAGGTCAAGTGCTTTAGATCCTACCTTATGATATTCTAGACTCTCTCTATGTCCAATGATTTACCCAATCTTAGGAAAATTTTAAATTCATGAAAAGTTAAGGGGAAGCCTTAGTAGTAATAAGGATTAAGTGCGGAATCACTTTTAATGAGAAAGAATAAACTCATAGTCCTGCCAATTTAAGTGAAGAAGGATTTTTATGTTTAATTAGAAGATGAATCATGGTATGTATAATATTGCAATAATCAAAAAAATCTTAACATGAAAATGAAGATCACATGACCTTAATGAATCTCTCACTTACTCTTTGATTAATGAGACCAAGAATTGCATGAAAGAATGGGGTTTTTATTCTTTGAAAATCTGAGCATAGTAAAATGATTTCTTGAGCAAAAGTAATGGGTAAAGTTTAGCAGGACTTTCCTGCATTTTTTCCCATTTAAATACATAATTTTATGCTTTTGGAAGGTTGGAATTGCATTTTGCAAGTTATAGAAGGACTAACACGAAAATTAGAGCAAAAATGAGGATCTTTTGGAAAATCAACACTGGCGTAACCACACATGAATTAGGCATGGCCACGCCACTTAAATAGCACGGTCACGCCAAAATCAGGTGTTGCATGCCCAAATGTCGAAGGAGATGAGCGCTTTGGTGCGCTCAGCCTAGCACGCCAAAATATGGCATGACCACACCTCACAACCCGAGCTGGCGGCATAATTATGCCACAGGACGAGCTTGGTCACGTCGGGGCGTATTGTGTTTTGAAAAATTTTTAATGTGGTATTCTTACGAATTTGGAAAGATTTTTGAATTCTTTCTATAAACCATTGTAATTAGAAGATTTAGGGAGTTTTTTGGAGAGGGAATTGTCGAGGAGGTTAGGGTTTAGAGGGTGAATTCTTTTCTTCTTCCAGATAAAGAGGAGATCAAATGGTTGTAAGTATGTTTTATTGTAATAAAAATATTTCTTGCAGGTTTTATATCCAAGAAATTTTTTTTTTTTTTTCTCTCGAGTCATTAGTAGCTAAATAGTTTTTTGTGCATCGTAATTTTTTGGATGATTTTCTTGGTTTGATTTTTTATTTTGGATTGCTCATATCGTTTTTTGCGTTTTGAATTGTTCAGAGTTGCTGGCTAATTTTCTGGCCTTCATTTACTCCTAACCTGGCTAGTTAGGACGTTAAAATCAATCGTGATTTACAGCTTCGATAGAAGCATAGTGAAACAATTAGATTAACCACGAGATCCGAATAATATAGGAATATTTTATTTCGGATCCTGCTATCAATTATAGAGGATCAAAATTTATTGGGGACGCTATAAAGATAAATGAAAGCTATCTTTGTGGAATTTCAAATCTTTTTGGGACCTAGGCATATGCTTAAAAAGAACTAAATATCCCCGGTTGACAACCACCACAAAAGAAATTTGTATGAAAATCAAGCTAAGGGCTACACCTAAATCACAGAGACACGATCCTCATTACTATTTGGAAAAACACCAATAGAATTTGATCCATGTTTTCTTTTGTTTTGTTTTCTTCGAAATCAGTAAACTTAAAATTTTCTTTCCTTGCCTTCTAAATTCGCCAAACTAGGTTGGAATAGCTAGTAAACTGGAGCTTTTGCATTTTCAAAATATTCTCTTATCGAGTTTTCCAGTGGGATCGATATGTGATACTCTTTAACCGCTTTATTACTTGATATGCATACTTTCGTCGTGTGACCAACCTACTTCACTGTAAATTTTGGCGTCACTCATGTACATGTTGACTACTTCTACTGCATATGCATTATCTGGTTTGATACAAATCACCACATACATCAAACTTCCAATTGTTGAAGCATATAGAGTTTTCGTCATTTGTGCTCGCTCTGCATCGGAGCTAAGCGATAGTTTCTTAAATAGTTTGAATTGACAATCTAAGGTAGTGTTAATTGGTTTCACCTCACTCATGTTTAACTTATGTAGGATCTTGTCAACATACTTTGCCAGAGACAACTTAAGATTTCTGCACTTTTGTCTCATCTCAAAGATCTTTTTGGTTGGATCTACATCCTTCATCTCGAATTCATTTAAAACTTTTTCATCAAGTCCCTTATTTTCTCTATATCTGCCCCTACAATCAGCATGTCATACTCATACAAAAGAAACAAAATATAACAGCCACCGAAGTGTTTGATGAAGCAACAGTGATCGGTTTGACACTTCTTGTACCCGTTGTCTCACATGAATTTGTCAAACCTTCTGTACCATTACCTCAGGGTCTGTTTTAAGCCATAGAGGCTCTTCTTCAATTTGTACACCAAAACTTTTTTGACTAGAACCTTATAACCTTGTGGTTGTACCATATATAGCTCCAACTCTAGATCTCCATGTAAGAAAGCTGTTTTAACATCCATTTGCTCCAGATGTAGATCTTCCTCTGCTATCAGACTTAGCACTACCCTAACAATCGTCGTCTTCTCTAATTGAGAAAAAATCTCTGTGTAATCCACTCATTCCTTCTGCTGGAAACTATTGACAACAAGTCTTGTCTTGTAGTGCTTGCTACCATCTGACTTCTCTTTCAGCCTGTAGACTAACTTGTTGTGCAGTGCTCTTTTACTATTTGATAGTACCTTCAAATTCCATGTTTGATTTGACTCCCTTGAAGTTTCAACTTGAGTGATCTTATTTTTTACTGTGGTTCACCACTATCAGTTAATAACAAATAGTGTAAAGAAGGAGAATATCTGTGTACAGGTCGTGTCACTTTGCTGGATCTTCTGACTTATGTAACAGGCGACTGAGGAACTTCCAGTACTCCTTCTGGTTGAGTACTGGTTCTTTCTCTATTTTCTTAATCACCAGTAGCATCTATCTTAACATATTGGATTCTTCAGAAGTAATTAATGGACTTCCTTAAGTTCTGACCTTGTCATTGTACATCTCAATTTCATTGAATGTGACGTCCCTGCTTCAAATAATTTTTTTATTCTGGTAATCTTCTCAAACTCATCTCAGTTGTAGCTAATGAAGATGCACTTACAAATTGAGTCAAGCATGCTCTTGGACTCTGCATCAACATGCACATATGCAGAGCACCCAAATACTCTTAAATGAGATAGATTTATCTTTTTATCACTCCAAAGTTCTTCAAGTAAGCCTTCCTCTAAAATTACTGATGGATTACGATTAATTAGATAAATTACAATGTTTACTCCTTCAACTCAGAATTGCTTTGGCAAACCATTATGCAACTTCATGTTCCTAGCACGCTCCGTGATTGTATTGTTCATGCGCTCAACCACACTATTCTACCGCGGTGTCCTTGAGAAAGTGAACTCATGTCTTACTCCCTCTGTAGCACAGAAATTTATGAACTTCTAATCACAGTACTCATCTTTATTATATGATCTGCGACACTTTAGCTTCAAGTCTATCTCATTTTCTACCATAGTCTTTCTTAAAGGCTTCAAATAGATCAGATTTCTGTTTTAAGAAATAAACCCCATTTTTTTCTCATGTCATCATCAATGAAGGTGACAAAATAGCGAGAACCTCTAATGGATTGCATTGAATTAGGATCTCATATCTTAGTATGCACTAACTCTAGTTTCTTTGATTTCACCAATAACTCACATTTGGAGAAAGAAACGTTCTTCTGCTTGCCATATATATTGCCTTCATAGAAATCCAGATCAACTGATTTCAAACTTTAAATTTTATTTTTCAAAAATAGGGACTTCATACCTTTCTCACTCATTCAGGCAAGCCTACGGTGCCTCATACCTGCATCTACTCTGGTTCCAACCACATCAATGAAACCAACTATTTCATTAATCCGATAATGTGTGCCTTGAATGTTGCCTTAAGTCATCACTAATGCTCCCATGGTCACCTGTGAAAGTAATCATAAGTCCTGACTTTGTCAGCTAGCTCACAGAGTTTAGATTTCTCTTCAAGCTTGGAACATTTCTATATTTTGTAAGCTTCCAAACTATTTTATTCGACAACTTGATATCAACATCTCCCTTTTCTACTATACTGCAAACCTTATTATCTCCAAAATAAACCCTCTAGATCACCATGAGTGTAGTTTTTTTATAACTCAAGGATAAAAAGCGGCACTTGAATTCACTATTTAGAATTCAGTACTAACTAGGGATAACATTAGAGAGTCATTTTGGATTTTATCTGTGGAGATATTAGCAGAGTAACTACATTTCTATCCTCCACCACCTACTTTCCTTGGAGCCTTGCAACCTCTTCTTCTCATAGTTCTAGTATTCTTCTCTGCTTAACTTGAGTTTTTTTTTTACTTGGACTTAGGTCTGGCTTTGTTTGTATTCTTGTCCAAATTTCTTTCCGCGTTATCAACATTCAACGCAGGACCTAAAAATTTACCATTTCGTGCTTTTCTGCGAACTTCTTCACTTAATATTAGGTCCATGATGTCATCAAAGTTCAACTTCGAAGTCCCTGAAGGATTACTCACCGTTGTTACCAAACCATCCCAGCTTTCCGACAATGAAAATCATATCACCCGTGCTCTGATCTCATCATCAAATTTGATCTTTACAGTACATAACTGACTCATCACAATGTTGAAGTTATTAAGATGCTTTGCAACTGAACTGTTTTCCACCATTTTCATGTTGAATAATTTTTTCATCAGAAAAATCTTATTGGAATCATAAGGTTTTTCGTACATCTTGTTTAGTGCCGTCATGAGATCCACCATAATTTTTCAGATTAACAATGTTGAATGCAACAGATGAAGCAAGTGTCAACTTAATTAAACATAGTGTCATTTGGTCCAACACTTTTCATTCATTTATAGGCATAGATTCAGTTTTCTTTGTTATTACTTGTAGTGACGAGTATTATTTTATATGATAAAACAAATCCTGCACATGCATTTTCAAAATGTGAAGTTCGTTTCATTGAATTTCTCCACTTTGAACCTTGCTTCTTCAACCATTGCTCCCACTTGAATCGAACCCCGCTCTGATGCCAGTTGATGAGAATCACACAACGAACAATTCCTAACTTTATTGAGGCTTATGATTAATTAGAAACTAAACCACACCGTGAAATAACGGGATCACACCAATTCGATAAAATATCGGAACAAAAATTAAAATAGAAGCATAATCAAAACAACCAGAAAAACACATGAGAATTTACATGGCAAAACCAAAGAACGAGACAAAACCACGGGAGCCACACTACTAGAAATGTTTCACTATGAAATTCAAGAAGTTTTACAAAGAACTCACATAAGTTTTTTCTCCGCATACAAAGTAAATTTACAGGATTCGTTCCACAATCTTCCCTTCCGATCTGATGCAAAAATCACGCCTGAATCATTGAAACCCACCTCTTCGACATTCCTCATCTCCACTGGGATCGTCAACGAATACCGAATGATGATACACCAAGCCCTACTTTACGCCACTCGAAATTTAGGATTAGAAAGAATTCCTGACACCAGGCGCTCCTGGCGCATAGGCACCCGAACTCAGCGTCTATGCGCCAAGCTCTCAAGAAACAGACACCTATATTGGCGCAGATGCGCCCAAAGTCGGTGCATAGGCACCGGCTTCTCTGTTCGAGCAGCACCCAAGTGGGCACTTAAGCACCCACAACCCAACATGTGCCAGCTGCTCTGTCCCGCTGCTCATCAAATCAGTCTCCACTCATAACAATATGAATTGATGACATTTAGAAATGAATAGTTGTATCACAAGGTATGAGTGATGTAGCCCTAAAATTATGTGTAGTTGACCGCTCTTAAAAGCACTTCAATATTGATCGAAGGATTGCCAATGTTGTGTTGATGAGCTTGTTCCTAAATGCCCTCACATTTCATTTTAGAAAAATTGCTGGTTTTTGGTTTGTATGTTTAAATGGGTTTAGTAATTAAAAGTTGTTGTCTCAAACCCTTTGCGTGTTGATCTTCACGGAGGGTCAACAATTGATCAGGGTGGAGTATTGATAATCAATCTTTGCCTAGTGTAGGCAGTTGATTCTTGTAGAGCACTAGAAGTCAATTTTTGTGGAGCATTGGAAGTCAATCTTTGTTTGGTATCAAAAGTTGATCCCTGAAGAGCATGATATCTCTCATGGTTTATATTGATTTAATCTCGATACTTATCATGTTTTGTTGGCTGCTCAAAAGCATTGTAACCAATGTATATGGACTGTTCTACTTTTCATGACAATTCAGTGATCTCTTATAAATAAATTGTATTGAGCTAGCATTGTCAACATTGCTTAGTTACAAATGGATCAGTGTGCCTTTCATGTGTATAAAGTAGTCAACCTGCGTCTAAATAATGCTTTATTTGTTTAGGGCATTATAGAACAAAATGGTTATATTTAGTTAAAATTTGTAGCTTTATCACATATCACTATTATTTCATCTGGTGATTTAGTGTACTATGTATCTGGTGTTTGTGTGGACCCTTCACTAGATATATAGTGCTGTCCATGATTTTTACCATCAGATGTACAACAAAAGCTCTTTTTTGCCTCTTATTGTGGTTGATTCAACTATATTATGAACTTCTTGTTATTTCATTGTTTAATGTAACTTTGATGGTATTTTGACCAACCATTATCGTATTTTCTCTCATATCCAATCTGCTAAAAGTTTGTTCTCTAGCTTCAATTATATTGGATTTTACACCCCCAAACTTGTGCATAGATTGGTCTAGAAGGCACCATCTAATGTGTCTCTAGGTAATAGAGTTAACTAATAATGAAAATAAAAGGAAACTAAAATTATTATGCTTGTTGTGTTTGATTTCTAGATGGTTTGTTCAAATTTGTCAAATACTAGGTTGCGTAAATATTTTACATATTTTTGATATGTTTCTTTCGATGTACTTCCTAACTCTATTCATACAAGCTGTCTAGCTAATATTTTTATACCATCCTTCGCTGAAGACAGTCAATTTCATCACTAGATGTTCCCACACAATCAGAACTCTTCGCACTTATTTCTCATTCTACTTTTATGTAATTGAAAGTTTTATTAAGAAAGGTAAATTATAAACTTTGTAAACCTCGGCTTCTTTGAAAAATTGTCTCAAAATTGTTTGATAATGTAGAGTGAGTTTCTCAAATTGTAGTCATTCCCATGATACTATTTATAGAACGAGCTAACAGCCAGACATTTATGCATGAGGATTTTGTTAAAATGTTCAACTCTTTATATGGTATAGACAAAGCGTACTGTGCAAACTCACCCCAAACCTCCAAAAATGATAAATATTGTAAATGTAGTCAACAAGATGTGACAGACAGCAAGAGTTAATATATATAATATATAAGCTCTCATGTGCCTAAAAAACATAAGAAAAGGCTATGCACTTAATATTTGTGTCGGCCGCCCATGCTTATGTCTGACATAATATGATGTTCTTCTGGATGATGATAAATTACCTCTATATTTTGATGCATCTCGAGTAAATCATCACGGTAATCTGGCCAACTTAGTCACTGTAGATCACACCCAAACACTATATGCCTAAGGCTTCACCATCTGTTCCAAGTAATATTTAGAACTTCTGTTGCAATATGAAAAACACAACATGCTTCATTGGAGTCGTAGANACCTTGTTGATACTTTGTTTATGGTTTGATTGGCTATTGAAATAGCTTCCCTACAATATGATTTTAAGCATCTTTTCAAGAAAAAAAGAGCTCTTGTGGCAAAAAATGGTCAATTTTTCTTTCTTTCTTTTTTTTTTCTTTTGCGGTGTGTACCCATGAAAGAACTCGCATATTATTATTTTTTCATGGTAGTATGAGGGGAGCATTGCTATAAAAATCAACATTGTCAAATCTACCCCTTTTAGTTCCAATGCCAAATTGATTTTTTATCATGTTAAAAATTGTTGGAATGTTAATATTTACATTATTTTTTGCTTTTTTTACAAAAAGGTACGCATCGGTGCAATCAAGATAAATGATAAATGATAAATCATGGATCTTCAAAGATGTTCGGTGTAAAGATTGATCCCCGAGTATGATTATGAATACGAGAAAAAAAAATTGGATCCTTATGTTACTTTTTGAAATTTACTTCATTTATATTTGCCAAATCATAGATATCTGAATGAATTTCCTTAATATTAATATTTTTTAATACAAAAAAAAGATTTATAAAAAATAAAATAAGAATTGCCAGGATGCTAATGCTGGAGTTATATCCTTTAAAATTGTTTTTACAATCAAATCATCTTCAAAGATTAAAAAATTTTGGAGCATTAACATGTCCACCACACAATTCTTATATTTTTGCATAACTAACCACTAAAATTTCATATATATATGCTTACTACATTAATTTTTAACAAAACATCTTCTAAACTATCATTGACGGGTCATCAATAAATTTTTATCGTCTAGTATGAATCTCAATGTATTTTTTAAGTAATGAATATTTCTGATTCAAATTTAAGATCATAAAGGGTCCCAAATTTTAGCAAGTGTATAATCAAGCTGACTGTCTCTACAAGATGAACCTGATGATACCTAAGTTTTTTCGATTTGAGTCCAACAAACTCAGATGAAGCCATTAAAGCACTTTTGAAAGTTTTGAATAATCAATTGAATGTTTAAAATGAATTTTAAAGTTGACATACTTATATTTAAATTGAGCGTATTAACGAGAGGAATCTAATAAATTAACACTCACTTAATTTTGAGGTCATTAAGACCCTCAAATTATTAAAAATCTCCTATGATCAAGGGAGATTTATGTGGGTCGCTCGATCAGGTGGTTGGAAAAGTTATTCTCCAATAAACTAAAATGCCCCTAACCTAAAGGCTTTAAATAGACTTTTCTCTTCACTTGAGGAGCGAGGAGAAGAGAAGGAATTTCAAAACCCATTCTAGACTGAAAACCCGATAATAACTTCTACTCTATGGTCGTCAACCATCTCCTATCTATTGTCGTCAACCACCACCCGTCAATTGCCCAGGACCAAACAGGCTGTCCTTGCTTGTCGACGTTGGCAACCCCTGCTTGCTAATATTGTGTCCCCAATACAGTTATAATGTATAACACCATATTGAAGACCCAACTATAATTTCCAATATCCGTTGACCATCACCACTTGCCATCATCGACCACCAGCCACAAATAAGCAATGCTTACGACCATCATAGCCAAAATATGGTGGTTATACCTAATATATGTATTTTTATTTATGCTCTATGCTCACAATTGTAATGTCTAGCGTAAAATTGCACTTCCATTATGAGAAAAGGGTTCCAACCACCAACTACAACTTATGCGACCCACTACCACTACAAGTTTCAACTATGACATTTGCGACCAACTAACATTATTGTAGCTCCCAATTATGACCTATATGACCAACTACTACTACAATTTTTAATTATGACTTTTGTGATCAATTGACACTATTATTGTAATCCCAAATAAGGTCTTTGTGGCCAATTACTACTACATATTCTAATTGTAGCATTTGTGACCAACTGATGGTGTTACAATCACCAACTATGATCTATGTGGCCATGTGATATTGCAGTCATCAATTGTTGTCTATATGACCAACTCCTACTATAAATTCTAAGTACAAATTCAATATCCAACTAACATTATTGTAGTTAATAACTATAGTCTATGTGGTTAATTGTCTCTATTGCATTCACCAACTACGATACATGTGGCCAACTTATGATATTGCAGTCACCAATTACAACATATATGATAACTATTGCAATAAATTCTAACTACAACATCTATGACTAATTAGTATTATTTCAGTCACCAACTATCACTTATGTGGCCAACTAACGCTATTGTATTCTTGAACTACGGTCTATGTGATCAACTAACAATATTGTAGTTACAATTACAACATATGCGACCAACTATTATTGCTACAACTTCTAAGTACAACTTCTGTGGCCAACCAATAATATTACAATCACCAATTGCGACCTATATGACCAGCAACTACTACAGCTTCCAACAGCGACCTCTGTGACCAATGACACAATTGCAGTTATTATAGTTGAACTAATATTGTACATTTGTAATATCAAAATTGCAATTTTATCTTTTTCAATGCATGCGAATAGTGGACTTATATACTCACAAACACAGTAGATTACTTTGGACTAAGTTATACCCGGTGATTTTTTTCCTTTTTAATGATTGTTCTACATAAAAAATTATTGTGTTTCCTCATTCTGCTTGTCTGGTTTTAGTGTGTGTGCAATATTAAGACACTAAATTATCATTCTACTGTCATAAATTTTCTAGCGCACAATATAATTAATATTTTTGTAAAAATAAAAAAAAATATTTTTATGCTTAACTTTATAACACGAAAATAGTATAAATATAAATACCAACTTTAGTTGTTACATATCTAAATATTACATAAGAATTGTGTGGTACGTAAAATTTCAAAAAAAAAAAAAAGGCTAAATTTGATATTGTTTTTTAAAGCTGGCCGTGAATACAAGAGAATGATGATAAAATATAAGAATATGTCAAAAAAAAAATATATAATAATAATAAATAGTCGTCATGCGAATGAGCAATTTCTACCTTTTCTTAATTATGAGCTTTATTTTTTATTTCCAGGAGGAAATCTTCAATAAAAATTATTAGAAAAAAAATAAAACACTTACATACATACCACTCATCTTATATGTTTACATACCACTTATCTTAAATTACATGTATGTCAAGTGGAAGTGCAGTGATGCATGTAGTTGAGGCATCCTAACTGGCCTAGATATTTGAACATTGTTCCTACATGACCTGATCAATTCGATGAGGCACTCGCTATCTATTTTCATTATTCAACTGCTTGACAACATGAGAAACCCAAAGACATCTGCCCTCCCTCTCTATCAGATGGAAGAACAAAGGTCTTTGGCGTCCCTTACAGTCAAGAATCGAGGCCTCACAATCCGCTCCGCACTTGGCTACCCAACGTTTACCGTAGGCACGATAACTGAGACACCTCTTGAGGTGCGTCCTTCCTTATCCTCTCGTACTAGGAAAATGTCCTTTTCCTTTTTTTTAAGTTAATAATGATATTTTTTTTATAATAAAATTATTGGATGGTATAAATGTAAGTCTTTGGATGCAATATATGTAAATACGTAGGAAATGGATGGTATGACTGTAAATGGCACCCACCTAAATAAGATTTTAAAATTATTAAATGTTCCATGCATTTTGAGGGACACACTTTATATTTTATATTTGCTGATAGACTCTGTACTCTAGATAACTTTTAATTGCTATCACATCACGTGCCAGCATTAATTAAGATTTTTGCAGTCATAATTAAAAAAAAATTACATAAATGCCACTCAATTTCTATATATTTAAATATCAAATGCCTAAAATTTAATTTTTAGGTTAATACCGTCTTACTCATCCAAATGAAAAATTATTTTTCAACTTTTTTTTTGGTGTTGAATGATGATATTTTTCATGTGATATAATAGATTTAAATGGTATAAACATATGAAATAAATCTAGATATTAGATATTTAAATACATAAGAAGTAGAAGTTACGTATGAAAATGTCCCTTATAAAATTAATATTTCATGAATATAAGGGGCATGTATATATCTAGCACATAACTCTTATGTATTACAATTCTCGCACCTAAGCTTTCTTATTTACTCATCACTTATAGATTGTGTGATTCACAACTCGTGCAACACCTGACTCCAACTTTTGTAGCCTAAGAAGTTCATCACAGTTCATCACTACGACACATGTGACCAATTGCGGCTTAAATGACTCACAGCTTCTACAACTTTCTATTGCAGCCTCTTTGGTTAATCGGCGCTCATGAAGCAACTACCAATGACCCACCTGACCAACTACTACCGAGACGTTACATGAATTTAATGATAATTTTTTTAAGTAAAAAACGTTCAAATTTTGATTAAAACTCAACTATAACTCAGGTTTTAGCATACATACAGTCAAACTAACTGTCTTGCCGAGAGATTCATAATGATACAATGATTGCTCTAATCCAAGTCAAACTAAACCCATATTAAGTCATTAAACTGATTTAGGGTGCATTTAATGCACAATTGGAAGGTCAAACAAATTTTAAATTTGACATACTTATAGTTGAATCGAATGTCTCGACGACCCATGATCACTCAATTCTGATATCAGTAAGACACAATTAACAAAATGATGTCCAATCGAGAAAATCTCTTCAGGGCCGTTTAATGAAGTGGTCTGAATTCATTCTTAATTTCCAACCTAGAATAAAGACCTACCCCTCTCTTGAGAAAAGAACTAGATCCTAATCAAGTAGACTGCCAGAGTGTAGAGAAGAGACAGCTGAGGCCCATATACTATACAGACTATTCGACGAACATCTTCTGCTTCTGCATCTGTCAATTATCATCGATCATCATCCGTAGGCCGTCACTGAACACCATTTGTCACTGCCCACTCCTGCAACGAAGTGCTCGCGAAGTAGCAACTGACGCTACAGAATCACGAAGCAATCTGCGAATTGGCTCATCATCCCAAATGTCATGACGACCCTTAAGACGTTGCATTGAAGCTCCAACAGTCACTCNTCGTGAACAGCTCGTGTTCGGCTCGTTAAGCAAACGAGCCGAACACGAACACACTTTTTGAGCTCAAAATATGCTCGCTCGTGTTCGGCTTGTTTACACCCCTACTCTCTTGAGAAAGGAACTAGATCCTAATCAAGTAGACTGCCAGAGTATAGAGAAGAGACAGCTGAGGCCCAAAATACTATACAGACTATTCGACGAACATCTTCTGCTTCTGCATCCGTCAATTATTATCGACCATCGTCCGTAGGCCGTCACTGAACACCATTTTTCACTGCCCACTCCTGCGACGAAGTGCTCGCGAAGTAGCAACTGACGCTACAGAATCACAAAGCGACATGTGAATTGGCTCATCATCCCAAATGTCATGACGACCCTTAAGACGGTGCATTGAAGCTCCAATAGCCACTACCCACATTAATTGCTCCCCAATGCAGGGAAACGAGTTCTTCCACTCACCGACATTGTAACTTGAAAAATATAGTGAAATATTTCGACGAGAAAGACCCTGTATTTTTTTTTTCTTTCCAGATTTTACACATAAAATTATTGTTGTCGCTACTAGTTTTTTTTTATTTAAGTGTGCGTTTGATTATTGTACAATGTTTTAGAAGATAATTCATTACTCATTCGCCGTGAATTTTGTCACACAACAATATTAAATACGTCAAATTTCTTCAAACAATTTATCGTCTAAGGTACTTTGATCACATTTCTTTATTTCGAATGAGAATCTAATAATTGTTAAATAATTTTAAAATAAATAAAAAATAAAATTTAATTATCATTTTGTATAATAATACATTCTTCGAATTAATTAAATAAGTTTATTTTAATTCTACCAAAAANTCATTCGTCGTGAATTTTGTCACACAACAATATTAGATTCGTCAAGTTTCTTCAAACAATTTATTGTCTAAGATACTTTGATCAAATTTCTTTATTTCTGAGTGAGAATCTAATAATTGTTAAATAATTTTAAAATAAATAAAAAAATAAAATTTAATTATCATTTTGTATAATAATACACTCTTCGAATTAATTAAATAAATTTATTTTAATTCTACCTAAAAAATAAATTCGGAACTATAATTTATATGAAGTTAATCTAAAAAAATTCCAACCTCAAATCGTTGATAACAATTTTAAAGTTCCATCAGCTGAGTCTTTTAGTCTTTACCATCCAACGAAAATAAAAAATAAAAATATCAATCTAAATATTTATATTAAAATTTAGATGTGATAGTTTTTAAGTATAATTACATACATATCAATCTAATTATTGATATTTACAAAATGATAATTTTTTTGAACTGCCTAATATACAGAATTTGAAAAAATAAAATAGATGATTTTGAATTTTATCTTAAACTTTAATATTTGAGTGAGCCTTCAAAGGGAAAATATTTGCATATGGAAGACGTACGTAGCGCTGCGTATGCCAGAGGTTATTCAGAGGGTATAGGGGGTTACATGCAAGTTATACCTCATATAACCTCCTTGTAACTTACATGTACCTAACGGAACTATCTTATCTAGCAAGTCTGGTCTTTTATGTAATTGCCCCTATTTTTTTTGTGTGATTGAAAAAATTTAGGGGCCGAATGTGTAAATACATTTAAATTTGGTGGTATATATGTAAATGCTTTTAATATAAATATAAAATGGCAGCTACCAGACCAGAACCCCCATAACGACTTTATCTGCTGTCTCCTCCTCCGATGGCCACCGTCGTCAACAACAGCCCCTCTTCCTATGGAAGAAGATAGAGCTGTTCATGCAACTACGAGCTCCTAAACTTCAGCTTCCGAACCCCTAACTAAAGCAGAGCGCTNTTAAAATTTAGATGTGATAGTTTTTAAGTATAATTACATACATATCAATCTAATTATTGATATTTACAAAATAATCATCCAGATAATTTTTTTGAACTGCCTAATATACAAAATTTGAAAAAATAAAATAGAAGATTTTGAATTTTATCTTAAACTTTAATATTTGAGTGAGTCTTCAAAGGGAAAATACTTGCATATGGAAGACGTACGCAGCGCTGCGTACGCCAGAGGTTATTCAGAGGGTATAGGGGAGTTACATGCGAGTTATACCTCATGTAACTTCCTTTTAACTTACATGTACCCAAGAGAACTACAAAAGCGTGAAACTTATTTACAGGTTACAGGTAGGTTACAGAGGGTATAACGCGAATATAACCCTTCTATACTCTGAATAACCTTCTAATGTACGCAAGTCTGCGTATATCTTGTGCACACAAATGTTTTCCCCTTGAAGAGGTGGTTGATTTATATCTAGCAAGTCTGGTCTTTATGTAATTGGTCCTGTTTTTTTTCTGTGATTGAAAAAATTTAGGGGCCGAATGTGTAAATACATTGAAATTTGGTGGTATATATGTAAATGCTTTTAATATAAATATAAAGTGGCAGCTACCAGACCAGAACCCCCATAACGACTTTATCTGCTGTCTCCTCCTCCGATGGCCACCGTCGTCAACAACAGCACCTCTTCCAATGGAAGAAGATAGAGCTGTTCATACAACTACGAGCTCCTAAACTTCAGCTTCCGAACCCCTAACTAAAGCAGAGCGCAGCATCCTCTTCATATGGCTTCCTTCGCCACATTTCACCTCGCAGGTTCCCATCCTCTCCGCTCTCCTTTCCCGACTCCCACCATGACCGTCCTCCGTCCCCCATCCCGCTCCCTTTCGCTCTCCTTCCCTTCCCTTAACGCTGTTGAAACCAAGGCCGACCCTTCTGTTGCCACAACCGAGTTCGATTTCAAGGGTTTTTTGCTAAAGAAGGCAGAATCCGTAAATCGAGCCCTAGATCTCGCGATTCCTCTAATCCACCCGAAGCGTATCCACGAAGCGATGCGATACTCCCTCCTCGCCGGCGGAAAACGCATCCGCCCCGTCCTCTGCATCGCTGCTTGCGAGATCGTCGGCGGCGACGAGGCTCAATCGATCCCCCCTGCCTGCGCCGTGGAGATGATTCACACCATGTCTCTCATCCACGACGATCTCCCCTGTATGGATGACGACGACCTGCGGCGCGGTAAGCCCTCCTGCCACCGCGCTTTCGGCGAATCCGTCGCCGTTCTAGCTGGAGACGCTCTTCTCGCACTCGCTTTCGAACATCTGGTTGATCTCCGTAACTACCCTTCATCCATCGCGATCGCCCCTGCAATCTTGGTGCGTGCCACGGCGGAGCTCGCCCGCTGCATCGGCACTGAGGGTCTGGTCGCCGGCCAGTTNCTTTTGCTCGCAGCTGCCGGCCCGACTTCCGGGGTTCCTTTTGGAGAGGAAGAAGGGTTAAATGCTAATTATAAAATAAAATTTAACTAAATCATTTTTAATGGGAAATTTACATACATGCCAAACAATTCTTTTGCATTGACTGTTGAGAAATTAGGGCGAAGAAAAACGGGAATCGACACAAATTTAGAAGAACACGCAGAGATTTATGAGGTTCGGCAAAGATGCCTACATTCTCAGGAGCAGAGCGTTGACTTCCTTTTCAATATTCATAAAAGAGTGCAAAATACAAGATTCAGCTCACCTAGGGTTACAAACATAACATACATATAACCCATAGTACAATATATAATTACTTAAATTATCCATGTACCAAACCGCGGGGTGCTGCCCCCGCAACCCCAACCCACATAATGAAACTCCCCCGATTAGACAGATCCTTTCACTTCACTTCGCTCATGAGCTCCGCTCCGCTCCAGCATCTGTCTCATTTATGGTATATGAGTCAAACCTAACAAATCTCCACCTTGGCGAATATTCAGCCCCTAGGAGAAATACATATGACGAACAAATCTTCACATTGGCGAATATCCAACCCTTTATGAGATACATATGCCTCACAAATCTCCACCTTGACGAACATTCAGCCCCTTAGGAGAAAATACATCATGAAGTTTCTTATGCACCAATGTGGGTTGGGTCATCACGCTTTCGCTGCGCTCTCGCTGATCCCCCAACCCACTAAGTTCTAAGAGACACAACTTTTCAATTTCAAGAGACATTTCTTCATTCTAAGAGACTCCAAATTCCGATATTATGAGTCATTCATAACAAATCTCCACCTTGGCGAATATTCATCCCTTTTAGTAGAAATGCATATACCCAACAAATCTCCACCTTGACGAATATTCAGCCTCTTAGGAGAAATATATCATGGAGTTTCTTATGCACCAATGTGGGTTGGGTCTTTTTAAATAATCTCTTAGTTAAAATTCCTTAATTAAGTTTTCAAGAAAAAAGAATTTCCCTTAATTAAGTTTCAAAGAAAAAAAGAATTTTTCTTAATTAAGTTTTCAAGAAAAATAATTTTCCATTAATTAAATTTTTCTTCCAGAAAAGCTCCTGCAATTCTGGAACCTGCGCATGCAATTCTTGAACCTGTGCCTGCAATTCCACGTCTTGGAATCCGGAATATCACAAAAGGGCGAATACCGATTTCCTTCTAATCGGGCAGCCTCCAGCTTTCCTTTTCTGAGTGCAGCACAGATTCCCCCTTTTCCACGTTCTGGAATATCTCTGAAATATCTCGGCGTTGAATTTCCTTTCCCACAGCCCTTCTAATTATGTTCCTCCGCCGCTCCCTTTGCCGCTCACCTACTCTGGTCGCGAACTTGCCGCTTGAATGGTCCCTGTTCACTGCGTCTTACGAATCCTTCGTCCTTGCGACTCTCCTGCTCGTCGAATCTGTCGCGATCCTCTGGAAAACGTCGCAAATCTCCTTCGCAAACACCTCTCCTCTGCTTCGTCAAACTGAACAGGCAAACCATCGTGTGAATCTTCTGTTCGCAGACCCCTTGGCACTGCAGAAGCAGCAAACCGTTGAAGAGCGATTTCTTTGCTGAACCGTCCGAAGCCCTAGCAGCCTTATTCCTCGACCAGAATCTTCTTTGTTCCCGCACCGCAAAAATTTTTCTTCTCTGCACTAGAACCTGACTCTGATATGACTTGTTGTGAAATTTAGGGCGAAGAAAAACGGGAATCGACACAAATCCAGAAGAACACACAGAGATTTATGAGATTCGGCAAAGATGTCTACATCCTCGAGAGCAGAGCGGCGACTTCCTTTTCAATATTCAGAAAATTGTACAAAATATAAAATTCAACTCACATAGGGTTACAAACATGACATATATATATAATCTCATAGTACAATATATTATTAGTTAAATTACCCCTGTACCAAACCGCGGGGTGTTGCCCCCGCACCGCCAACCCACATAATGAAACTCCCCCGATTAGACAAATCCTTCCGCTCCACTCCGCTCGTGTGCTCCGCTTCCGCTCCAGCATTTGTCCCATTTATGGTATATGAGTCATATCTAACATTAACAAGATAGTGGCATAAACCAATGCAATAAAATGAATTTTTCACTTTGATACATCATGAATAAATTTTCAACATAAGCTTGAATCTTGAGGCATGATACAGATTTTGATGTGTCTTTTTGAGTGAGAAATGTTGAATTTTTTATAAATAGCAATCCATAGTCGATTTCAGCAAATTTATAGTTAAACTGATCTGCTTAAAGAGACGAAGCCAATGACATCAAAATTGGTCCAATCCGAGTACAATTAAGCCCCAATCAAGAAATTGTTTTTGGAAGCTCTCAGGATATATTTGGAAATTCAAACGAATGTCGAATCTGATGAGCTTGTTAACCGATTTCGATGAGCTTATAGTCGAATCAAGTATATTGAGAAAAATAAATTCAACGAGCCTAAGATCACTCAATTTCAACATCATTAAAGAACTCAAATGTCCATCAAATGTTATATGATCCAGTGAATTTTGTCTGGACCATCTGATCAAAGTGGTTTATACTTTTTTCATGCATTTGTTACAACCAAGATTTTATAAACAGAACTTCACTCTTCTCAGGAGAGAAAAAGAGTTGAAATTCAACATCGCTTCACTGTCGACCGTCGCTGATCACCACTTGCTGATCGTCGTCGACCACCACTCTTCGGTTGCCGCCAATCACTATTGCCTGCCATTTTTTTTTCTTACGACAAGTTCTTCCATGTACCGATGTTATAACTCAGAGACTGTGTGACCCTTTCCCACCCCTGAAACAAAAGACTGTACTTATAGTCTTTAGTTTATAATGAATTTCTTCAGCTAAGCCAAACCCCACTGTTTTTTCCATTACAGGGTTTTCACTTGAAAACTTTTGTTGTTTCTACTGATTATTTTCTTTCATCTGTGCATATGTTGAATTCTCGTACAAAACTAAGACGATAATAACCCATTACTCTATAAAAATGGAGTGGATGAGGGGCATTGGCCATGTGATATTAAAGATTTGAGTGACATGTATGTAAACATGAAGGTCTTGGTTATGCTGGAAAAGATATATTTTATTTTTAAAAGCTATAATAATATTACAGATTTGAATTTTATGTGTAAATATGTAAGTTTAGATGTGAGATATGTAAATATATAGAAATTGTGCGCTATATTGGTAAATGCCCCTAAATATCATTACTCTGTTCCAATATTATCTTATGTAATTACCATTTATTAGATTTTTAAAGGGTTTTGAATGATGCTAATACTTCATAAAACAAGTTCGGTACAAATATGTTAATAAAATTAAATTAGCCGTAAATATAATTGATGGTAATAAAATATCACTCATCAAAATGTGTTTTTTCGTGGTTTGTTAATCGTACAAAATTAATTATATTAAATTAATTTAATAATTTACTGATTAATGATTAATGGAATATTCTTTATCTATATTTACATCATTAATTAATATTATAATATTATTTGAGCCAGCGAATTTAAATCTATAAGTAAATAATTCAATGATTCATGAGGATTTACTTAGATTTAATATTTGCCAGTATTTACACACTTCGAATTTATAGTTCCTTATCGCTTTGATTCGATCGAGTGTTTCTTTGAATTTATATCACGTAATTAAAAAAATAATTAAAAGCAATTTAAAAATATAGGTGGTTGAATCCTGTTGTGTCCGCAAGTCACGAATAAATATTACATTCGGAGTCCAATGAAATAGCGTCACATGGAGGTGATAGAAAAATAACAAAAAAATTGTTTTAGCACATGAGAATATTCCTCCCATGTTATTCTGCATTATTTATGTGTTATTGTTGTGGTATTCATGTATTAGTGTTCTGGGAATATTCTCCGTGTTATAATAATACAATAACACATCAATATCACTACAATAACATCTAAATAACATGAAATAACACGGAAGAAGTATTCTCATGTGTTACCGAGTCAGATCACAAGAAAACGAGTAATTCTTTTTCTGTCAGCTCCACGTAGAGGTAATTCATTGGATTCCGAAGAAATCTCTTCGTTCGGAGTCCGGACGTAATAATTTTTCTCAAATTACACCTAGAATGAAACTTAAGTAGGAGTGAGTGAGTGAGAGAGAATGAGAGGGAAATCTACTATAAATATTACAAAGAATGGTTAGACTTTGTTAAAAGCCTCCACTCACCCACAAATATTAGAAATCATAATATATATATATATATATATATATAT
>JXCR01119731.1:0-12004 GCA_002079205.1 Phalaenopsis hybrid cultivar | reverse complement strand
ATAGCATATGACATATAATCAACATCATCATCGTCTAATTGTGAAGATAAGGCATATGAGAGTCATCTTAAACTTCTTACTAAGATGTGATTTCTTATCCATTCTTATTTGAAGCTACCATTAACAAAACATCAATATCTGAAAGTAGTTGAACATATGATTTATCGTTACTTTTTTAAAAGTAAACATGTCTATCATCATTATTTCTATTTGAATCATGAGTATTTGTCAGGGAGACTATTTCAAATCATAAAGATAGTTTTTCAGCAAGCAAAATCTTTCTTTCTAGACGCTATAAAACCCTCTATTGAATGTTGATGTCCTCCTTAAGTTTTCTATGTAAAAATATTGTTTTCAAATCCAAATATTCAAGTCCAAAATCATGTGTGGTCATAATACCAATCAAAGCTTGAAATGAATTACACTTCACTATTAGAGAAAATATATCTATGAAGTCACTCTTAAAACTTAGGTTTTGTTTAAGAGAGATTCTTCTTTCATAAAATCTCCTTTAAAAACATATTTAAAATAAATAACGATATAAAATTGTAGTTACTAAAATTAATAACTCTTAGATGGTCCAACTATGTTCCATGAGTCATTCTAATAAAAAGATTTTATATGCCCCTAACATGGCAATCATTTATCTGTCATAATCAATAAAATTATTTATCTCGAAATAGATAGAAGATTCTTCATTAGAATCAAAACCTACAGCTATATTGAAGGCACAAGAAATCAAATTAACTTATCCATGCCTTTGGAAAGCTCTAATATTTATTAGTTTATATTTTGCAATATAACTTCGAGGTGGTGTTGATGGTGATTGTGGCACTGGTGAGGGAGTAGCACACTATATACCACTGACCTAAACTGAGATCTAGACCTCGGTATACATCTGACCCAATTTGAAGCTCCACCTATTTAATTTATTACTATTGAATTGCCTCACAAGAATTTTTTAGAGGTAAATCATGAAGCATGACAGCTTCCTCATAAATAACATGAATGTTGAACATGATCTGTCTATTTTTAAAATACTATAACTTAAATCCATTCACCCCATAATTACAGCCAACAAAAAATACAGCGAATAAATCTAAATTTCAGCTTTCTATTATCAACATGAGCATAAGCAGGACATTCAAATATCTTCAGATCAACATAATTTGTAGGAGTCCTAAACCATACCTTTTATAGACTTCTTATGACTAGCAGTTGAATTAGAGCAGTTAACAAAAAATTTAGCAATAGACTTCTTATAACTAATTCTACATTATCTTTGACCTCTTCCTCTGGATCATCCATAATTTTGAACTAATTAACTTAATTTAATTAGACTCAAATTTTTATCATTTATAACTTAACCAAATTATCATATTGGCTCTTTCATTAAGATTCAAATTATTCAATCTAAACCACTTTCTCTGATACCACTTTTGTCATTACCCGGCCCAGGACTTGGAATTAACCAAGACGAGAACATATGGTTGGATAGGAATAAAATTATTTTTTATCATTTATAACTTAACCTAATTATCATATTGGCTCTTTCATTAAGATTCAAATTATTTAATCTAAACCACTTTCTCTGATACCACTTTTGTCATGACCCGGCCCAGGACTTGGAATTAACCAAGACGAGAACATATGGTTGGATAGTGAATAAAATTATTCACTATCTTATTTCTCTAACAATTTAATATTAAAAAAATCACGAAAGAGTGACTAAAGAAAACAATTAAAATTAACAAACAAAATTTGTAACTACTGATTTTCTCGCCTCCTATATACATTTGATCCTTTTATATTCATTTTATTCAAAGTTCAAATTAAAGAAACATAATGAATTATCGAAAAATAACGCATGAATAATCATACTTCTAAACTACAGTAACCAAAGAAAACAAAGCAACATTCATGCTGGACTTTCAGATCTCTTAAAAAAACTTAATAATATGCTAGTTTTTCATATTTTCATAAAAAAATTTATATATGTGATGAATGTATCAATGACATTTTTCTAAATAAAAATATTCAAGTCTTATATACGTATTTACTTTATATTTACTTTTACTTTATACTCTTTACATACACATCTGTCTCGATGAGGATCGTTGACAACAAAAATTAACACACCCTTGGTCGATATTGTCCCATTAGCTCCAATTAGCACAGCGATTAGTGATATAAATATTACAATTGTCTAAAGTGGAAGGAACAGACATTATCCCGTTAGCATAGCGATTAGGAATGTAAACAACACAATTGTCTGAGGAGGTAAACTTTGGTCTACTCTCCCTTGGTCTATATTATCTCGTCGGCATAATTATTAGTGATCTAACCATCATAATTATCTATGGTGGCAGAAAAATCTCTGCATGCGTGCGTACACTGACATCCCCTACAAGTACAATTAGGGGGTGAACTGCTCCTCTAAACATGCACATACAAGCATTCATATATAAATCATTTCATTCTTCATAACATAAAGTATTCTAAGACATCTTCATGCATCTACTAATATGAATATCTAATCTGCTTTGCAACTATTCAACATACATATCTCTTATATCAAATATATCTCTCATATCAGTCATACTTTTTATCTCATGCATATCTCTTACTTGTATCATACAGATTTTTCCTATCATGTATATCACACATCATGCATATCTAACGATTTGAAAATTTTGTTGTAAAATAAATCTACTGAACTAAAGCATACATGTAATCAACTTACATTTTGAAAAATTATTCAAATTTAAAAATGTAATTACTCAACTTGGTTGTCACACTACATTCTTAATTTTCGCAACTAGTTGGATGTCGTGATAACTTTTATATTAATCTTAATAACCTATGGAACAAAAAATCAAACTTTAAGATTCAAGTGATTTCAGTTAATCGAATTAATCTTCATTCTTAAGTTAGCATAGGATTATTTTACTTAAAATTGATGGAGCGCACTGTACGATAAGCTTCCACAAGTTTGTCTCGAACTTGCCGCCTCAAGTAACAAGCCTGAAATCTTAAATGACTTAGGAATTCAAGATATCTTAGCTCGCTAAGTAATTTAACTGAAGAAATAACTGATTATCTTAAATGTAACTTAATCGGCTTCTCGACAACCCACTCCTACTCCGAAGCTACCAGAACTTCCTCCTCTTATCTTATCTTCTCAATCTACCCTTTCGCTTGCTGATATCGTGTTAAAACTCTTACGAAAACTCAGACATTAACGACACAAATTCAGTGTCTTTGACAGCCACCGAAATGCAAACAATGCACAATTTGTGACAAATTTCAAAATGGAAATAAAAGAAAGAAAATGAAAGTATCAAATGTAGGTAAAATCAATTTCACGCTTATTGATTTCCTTCCGTAGCCATGAATCATTCTCCGCAACACTCGGTGGGCCACAGGTCTGTGCTCTGCCCGTGACTTCTGCTACAAGAGCCGTGTCGGAACCTTTTGCCAAGCGTAACCGAACAAGGAGAGTGGGAGGGAAGGGAATCGGGAGAGCGAAGAAAATCTCGAAGGTTGTGGAATGAGGATTTCCCCCCATTCGACTAAAACTTGCGATAAATATAGCATGAGAGGCGGTGGGGAACAATAAAGCGGAATTAGGGAGGGGTAATTAAGGATTGATTAAATTTTATTAAACTTATAACTTCCCATTTGTCTATTTCCCAATCCATTCAAATTTTATATATAGTATTATATATTGAATTGATTGTTTTGACCCGTAGAATTTTATAAAATTGATTCAATTGAAATCCCATAGATCCAAAATTTGGAATACATTTTAAATTTGCAAAGATTTTACCTGATGTCTCAAAAATGGTTATGACATCTTATTCCTTCCAAATGATAAATTAGGAAAAATCTGAAATCCCATTGTGGTTATATAAGAGCCAAGATAGAATTCAGCAGCAAATGAAAGCCACAAAAAGAAGCCAACATGTATCAAACTTGAGAAAATTTCAATCATACCAATCACTATATGGTTTAGAAGAAACAGTAAGGACATAAATCATCAATTGAATGATCCAAGCCTCAAACTGGTACAAAAAGAATCTTGTCTATAAACTTATTATCAAAACTTGCAAAGTTTTTGAAGAATTCAAATCCAATAACACATAAGAATTGAAAGTAATATTTTATTCCGCTATTCAATCACTCAATACTTTATTTATTCTTGCTTCCAGATTTTTATTTATAATCCAAAAAGAATCAAAATAAGTAATTTCTCAGAATTTCTTAGATCTAGCTTAATGCTGCAAGTTTCCATGCAACACACTTGAATCACAACAATAGCAAGTTTCAATCTTGTTTCAGCAAAACTGTAATTTTTGAACTTAAGATTATCATTTTTGCAAATTTCAGCAAGTCTCGTTTTTTCCATCTATAGTAGAATGCTCAGAAATGAAGGAAACCTGAATTCTAATATCATGCCCGCATAAGCAAAAGTCTCGAATGGAAAAACCGGATATGGGTGCAGCTGAAAATAATGACATCAGCACATGAAGGCAAAATTTATCACCGGCTAATGTGAAAAGCCAAGGAAGACATCAAATATTTGAACATATCTACAGCACTCGCAATGGAGGAAAAACCAAAATGGGAACTCCAAATCAAGATTGCAACTCCATACTTAATTTTCTTAGCATCAATTTCAAATAATCACAAAATTCAAAATTATGAATAACAAGTAAATATTCCTGACCTTTTAATTTTACTAATTTCCAAAATATTGGACCAAAAGCAATTGCTTTCTGACCTTGATTTCCTTCTACAGCAGAAGCAGTCTCATTAGCAACAGCAGCCCATACTTCTTTCTCCAGCGCACAAGCCGCTAACTCATCTTTACAAGCCCTTAGAAGATCAACCTGTACCTGGTATGCCCTGCTTCGAGGAAGAACCCCAGGATTTTGAGCCTCAGGAGTGGGACAAAGTGAAAGAAGTTCTTTGCAAACTTCAGTCCCAGAATTATCTCTCTGTAAAATTTCAGCACACAGTTCAGAAATATCCCGTCCAAGCAGTCCATTCGCCATGCAGGCTTTAGCAATTCCAGATGCAAGATCAGCATGATGATTACGAGCAGATTCACAAATTCGAGGATAGTCTATGGAGTGATGAAGTTCGTCCAGGCTCACACGCCGTGAACTCTTCCACATGGAGAGCATTTCTTTGCAGTCAAAACTGCCTGAGCCCATAAGCCACATACCTAAACTGAGCATTTTTGAAGGTAACAGAAGGGGGAAAATCCTAGCTGTCCACAAGCATTTGTCCCTGGCGTCAAGTGAACTCCACAAATCTATTTCTTGAATACCTAAATCAAGTAAAACTTTTCTCCATGGCTTGCCACAAAATGTCCCACCATTTTCAGCATACATTTTTGGATTATCTTGGAGTCCACAGTAGACAATGACGGTTCCCATGCATCCTAATAAAGGAACCTCCCAAAGGCAATGCCGATCAGGTAATACAAACCCGATTTTATTTTGTGTTTCAATGCAAGCTCCTTCAGTATGCACACCAACAACAATGGATTGAGAACCAATTTGTATTCTACCAGAAAGGGAAGAATCATAAACCAATGATTGCTCACGAATTGAAACACCAGGTGAAATTCTGCTAGAAAGAATGACTGCAGATGGAGCAATATCACAGACAGTGGTATCTGGAACGTAGCACAAGTGCCTACGACATACGAGTCCCGAATAAATACCATTTAAATGATCCAGGACTTCACTTGAAGAACCAAAATGTAAAAATGACAGCCCGTCTGCACATGAAAAAAAATGGAAAAAAGATCCATAACCAGTATCTCAAATTAGTAACGCTAGTAAAAATAAAAAAAAAGCAATATCCATCTTCATGTTCTGCACAATCAATAAATTAAGAGTGCAATCTTATGCTTCTTTATGTTTTGCAACAATTTAGAGCCCAAAATATGCTTGTTGCAGTAATGATCTTAATTTTGGCCATATTTGGAGAAATCTTTAAAAGGAAAATAATAACAGTTACAGTATACTAAAGTTTGTAAGAAGGTTAGCAGTACATATTACGATACTAAAGTTCTAAGGACAAAGAGAGTGCTTATACAAATAATTATCAAACAACAACAGCAACAACACGCCTTTATCCTGCTAAGTGGGGTCCGCAACATGAATCCTTTTTCTCTATTGTATCCTATTGAGTGTCGTATTTTCGATAAATTCTAATGGATTAATATCCATTTTTATACAATATGCCCAAGTCTTTTGCGTGTACCTCAGACTTTCTTAACATAAGTCGAATCTAAAACATCTACTCAGCAAAAAAAAACTATATATGTCACAAATATATTTAAGAAGTGGGTAAGAGATCACGGTGTTAATATCTATAAGATAAAATCAAGGTAATGATAATGGAGAGGCTGATTCCCACAGTTGGCAGAGGATTATTATCCATCAAAGACGGCATAAAGTTTAAGCACCACACTTCTGCCTTGTCATTTTTTTGTCACTAGTTACTGAATGGAATATGTTCGGTAATAAAAAAATAGTGCAAAAAGCCAAAAAAAGTATTATCCAAACATTAACTAGAAAAAACTTTAGATGGAAAGAAAAAAAAGATGCTATTAAATGTAATGTCACTGCATTTTAACAACCAAAAAGTGGAAATGAATTTATCTTTTAAAATAGAAGGCAAAATATCAAATAAGAAAACAATGCATTTTTTAATGATTGAAAATAACATATACATGAATTTTTGTATATGCATGTTAAGAGGAGTTCACCTCCTTATAGTAGCGGCTGGGGATGCCAAGGTATTGGTGCACAGATATTTTGTTTATCCACTCGAACAATTATAAAATTTAGGTAAATAACTATTGTACTGATGAGAGTGTCAGCCTGAGGTGAGTGGGCACTCTACCACCTAAACCAATTATGCAATTTAGATCATTAAACATTGTGTCGAAGATCATCAGACAATCATGTAAATTAGATCACGAACCGCTGCGTCGACTTGATAATACCCGCCAGAGATGTGTTTGATTATATTTGACGATGCTAATGAGACAGATGCAAAAGTTAAGATTATAAAGTAAAATTAAAATTAAATAATAAATCTTGAATACTAAAATTAAAATTAATGCATATAAAATTTTAGATTATTCAATTGAGAAGATGTCAATAATACATGCATTAGATTATTATATGAATTCCTATACTGAATTATGAAAAATCAACATAAAGATTGTTCTCTTTTCCCTGAGTTAATGTAGCTTAGAAGTTTAATTGCTCCACTGAGTTGTCTTAAATAACTTATTAAATTATTTTAATTATTTTTCAGGTCTAAACTTTTGAATAAGATAAATCCTAGAAGAGAAAATGTGTACAGAAGGCGAGATCAACAACTAGAAAAGTAAAATTTTTTTTGTTAATTAAATTAGTTTCTTTAGTTGAACTTTCAATTAAGATTTGGTTATTAAACTATTAGTAAATAAAAATAAAAATAAAATAAAATAAAAACTTAATTTCATAATCCGACAATCTGTTCTTACCTTATTTAATTCCAAGTCTTGGAACGGGTCATTATACCGCCTAGGATTGCTATTGGTTCTATTGTTAGAACTTAATCCTACAAATATTTTTTTATAGAATTTATTTTTTAATGTTATTGTAGTATTTGAATTCATTTGATTAAAGATCTATTGCATCAATTTCTCAGCTTGAAGTTATTTGTATGGAGTTTGGATTGGTTTTTATGATTTAGTTCAATTGGGACCCATTTACTATTTTATTATTTTGGAAGGTTTTGCTATTTAATTCTTTGAATAACTAAGCTATTGTTGGAGTTATCATATGCCAATACCAAACTACATGATTAAGTTGTCTACTTGCATGGTTCTATAAGTAAATAGGTTCAAAACATTTTTTCACTTAAGAAGGGAAAAAGCCATGTTAAATCTTATGGTGTGCAAGGGCATACCACCTAGGATGAAGTATTGGAGAAAGAGAGAGAAACCTTTCTTGCTAGTTCCAAGTATGAATTATAGTCGGGAAAGACGAAAAAAGAAGATACCCCTTCAATCCTTTGACCCCTCTTCTATATTGGTAGTATGCCCTCCCATATAGTACAAGATTCAACTATAAATGAGTAAAAAGTACACTTACTAAAATTTATTAATACTCGGGCAATTTAATTTCTTGTGAGGAATACAAACTTTGGCCGTTAGGTTAGTACATGCCTTGTAGCTCAGTGCAAAAAAGTTGCAGTGTGTCCGAGCGAGCTATGAGTCAACCTTTACTATTTTAGCAGCTCTCCTGCGCTAAGCTGGTAGCCTACCCAATCAAGATTAGTCAATGAACGTTTTTTATTTAATTTATAGCATCTATCTATTTCGATAAATGATTGATATGATTTAAGATTCCCTTCATCCTCCTATACATGCGAGCTCAAGCAAGAGCTTGTGCCCTTCTTATTTGAAAAACTCTAACCCACTTGCGCCGTGACATTGCTTAAAAGATGGATATCTCAAAAGAGATATTTAATATTCCTTACAGTTACCTAGCATCAAGTTATATGGAAAGAGAAATAAAGATGAGGGTTCCTCAAAAGAAAAAGGAAGAAGAAATTTAGGATTGAGGGAGCTAAAACTGATTTCTCCACTGAGTTTGTCAGAGGAGGCTCACACTTCAGCTTAAAAATTAATTTTTAGTGAGTTTAGGGCTTCAGTGGCTAATCGCTTCTAGTGAATATTTATTTTGATACAAAATTTTAGCATAGTTCTCTTTATATGGCTAAGTTTTGTTAATTGATATGAAGTTTACGCAGAGACAATTTTTCATGTTTTGCTAATGTTGAGTGAGATTTTTGGTGAGCAATACTTTTTGTCGATCAAGTCGTCAAAATGGTATATTTACGGAGAAGGGGGACACTAGGGAGCCCTTGGTTATAGTGGTTCTTGAGGTTGATTCTTTCGCTATCGCCGAGGCAATAGGAAGAGTAACTTCGGCCTCAATTGAGTTAATTGAGGCAGTTTCTACCAAGATGGGGGAGGACGATAAGCTATTTTCCATGTGATATTGAAGTTTTCAGTTGTCTTGGGTGAGTTCCCTGATGGTAGGTACACCTAAGGCTAATTCACTGATCAGGTGAGCAAATCTTCGGATGAAGAATGACACGTCTATTCCAGGAGGAAGTTGAAGAATGGAGATCGACTCAAGCTCGGGAACTTATTAGATGATACATTTGTTCTTACTGAGAATAGCACTCATCTTACCAATTTATTAGATGGCTCATTTCCTATAGAACTAGAGGCAGAGGCAGAGGCAAGACAGAATTAGGTCACTCTCTAGCTACCTGATACTACGTATTTTGACACTTTTGGAATAGACCTGCCATTCCCGAGCTCGAGCCTAAATGAGCCGAACACGAACAAACAAATTTTTGTTCGTGTTCGGCTCGTTAACTTAGCGAACGAGTCGAACACGAGCGAACGACCCAAACACGAGTTTCTTAATGAGCAAAACACAAGCTGTTCGCGAACAACGAGTCATTTTGACAGTCCTATCCACTGCTCCATGCTTTGAATCATAATAATTTTGTTGTCGATCCAAAGCAGCTTTCAATCTATCTTTGATCAATCTGATTTTCTATGTAACTTCATCAACTAATTCAAAACCTAACATTTGAAGTTAATCTAACTCCACCTAACTTAATAAAATTATGTATTTTCTGTCATACAGTGTTTCATAAGGAGTCATTTTAATATTGGACTGGGAACTATAATTATAGACAAATTCAATCATTCAAATATAATCTTCCCAATCACTTCAAAACTCAAGAACATAAATTCTCAACAAATCTTCTAATGCTTAAATTATCCTTTCGATTGTTTGTCGGATTTTAGATGACAAGCAATACTAAGATGCAGTTGTGTATCTAAACCTCTTTGAATGTCTTTTCATAGCTTGAACGTGAATCTTCAACCTCTGTCATAAATAATAACTTTTGGAATACCGTGTAGTTTAATAATTTCTTTAACATACAATCTAGTCATTTTTTTCAATTGAATATGTTTGCTAAATTGGTAAGAATTGTGCTAATTTTATTAATCTGTTTATAATTACTAAGATGTTATCATGATATTGCTTGTATCCGGGAAAATCCATCATAGTTTTTTCCCATTTGTGCTCAGGTATAAACAATGACTGTAACAACTCACTAAGTCTTTAATGTTCGGCTTTTAAAATTTAACAAGTCTGATATTTTGACACATACACTGTCACAATTTCTTCATACCTCGCCACCAAAACATCAATTTCAAATCTTTATATTTTTTGGTGTTGCCTAGATAAATTGCATAACCTGAATGATGTGCTTCATGTAAGATTTCCTATCTCAAATCGGGATTAGTAGGTATCCAAAACTACAGTTTGTTTCTAAAAACACTATCTTCGTCTACAGTCATATCTGACCTTCTAGATTGAAGTTGCTCCAGGAGTTTCAGATATTCACTATTAACTTTTTTAAGTTGCCTTGATTTTATCAATTAAGGTTGGTTCTATAATCAAAAAATGTAAATACTCACTATCTTTTGGCCTTCTGACTTCCAACTCTAGGGCATCAATTTTTTTAATCAATTCTAATTCTTGAGTAATGATCCAACTCCCACTGCAACTAGATTTACAACTCAAAGCTTCAACAATTATATTTGCTTAGCCAGGACAATATTGCATATCAAAATCATAGCCTTTGATAAGCTCCAGTGATCTTCTTTGTCTCAACTTCAGCTCATTTTATGTGAAAATATTTTCAAACTTTGATGATCAGTGAATACTTCATACTTCACACTTCATACAATATAGGTCATATCTCCAAATCCTGAGATCTGATACTACAACAACTAACTCTAAATTATGTGTCAGACAGTTTCTCTCATGCGGCTTTAACTATCTGGATGCATAAGCTATTATTTTTTTTTGTTTTGCATCAAAACACATCCCAAACCTCTTAATGATGTGTCGTTGTAAATCTAAAATCCGCTTATTCCCATGGAAAAAGTAATACTAGAGCAGAAGTTTAATGTTATTTCAAATTCTTAAAAATTGTGTTCGCGTTCTTCATTCCACTCAAATTTAATATATTTTTTTCATCAGTGTGGACAATGACATAGATATTTATAAAAATTTTCTAATGAATCTCATGTAATATCTAGCAAAACAAAGAAAATTACTCACCTTTGTAAGATCCTTTGGTGTAGGTCATTCCATGATCGCTTTCACATTCTAAGAATCCACTAAAATTCTTTGCCAACTAATGATGTGTCCCAAAAATGCAATGTTTCTCAATCAGAATTCACATTTTGAAAATTTTGCAAAGAATTAATTTTGCCTCAACAGCTCCAATGCAATTCTCATACGCTTGGTGCTTGGTATAATCATCATCTGTTTTTTAATAGAATTGAATATCATCATAAAAATAATGACAAAATGATCCAAATAAGGCTTCAACATTCGAGTCATCAAATCCTTGAACCCAAAAGGAGCATTTGTTAAACTAAAAAACATAACTAAGAATTCATAATGATTATATCTGGTCTCAAAAGCTGTCTTTATCATATCTACCTCCTTAACTCTAACTTGATGATATCTCAATCTCAAATCAATCCTAAAAAATATAGTAGTGTTTTCTAACTGATTAAATAAATCATCGATTTTAGGCATTTGAAATTTGTTTTTGATTGTCATCTTGTTCAACTCGCTATAATCAACGAATAATGACATAGAACCATTTTTCTTCTTAACAAATAATAATGGAGCATTATAAGGTGAGTTACTTAACGTAATAAAACCTTTATCCATCAATTCCTATAATTGTCATTTTAATTCATGTAATTCCTTCGGAGCCATCCTATAAAGAGATTCGAAAATTGCAGATGTACTTGGTTGCACGCCAATGCCAAACTCAACTTCTTGTTCTAGCGGTAACCCTGACAATTCCTCCC
>JXCR01119727.1:4180-21722 GCA_002079205.1 Phalaenopsis hybrid cultivar | reverse complement strand
TATATATATATATATATGCATACAATTTATAATGCCAAAAAAAAATAAAAAAATTAAAATTTTTGTTTGACTTTATATGACTTGACAAAACAAAAACTTGAACTAAGCTATGTTCAACATCTTCTAAATTGAGAAAGCAGGAAAATGACACATTGATACAATTGACAGGTGACAAAATTCAAATGTGGCGGCTTCGTCCTCGGCATGGCGATGAATCATTCCATGGCCGACGGTCTCTCCACCGTCGAGTTCCTCCACTCCTGGGCCGCAATTGCCCGTGGCCTCCCTCTCTCTCTCCCGTTATTTATCGACCGCTCCATCTTAAAAGCCCGCAGCCCGCCGNCATTACATTCATCTCATGAAGGCCCAACAGTTTAATCATAAATTTGTTAAAATTTGAATTCTGAGTAAATTTTAATTAAAATTTGAATCAAAATGTTTTGATGTCATATCCATACTATTTTAATAAAAAACATTAAACACACAATGTACAAGTTTTTCCTATTTTTGGCCGAATTGGTGACGTCAGTGTTGCATGCTGAAGCTATAACTTAATAAATACATCTTTGTGCAGAACTGCTAAACCTACCATACCTCACAGGCCTTATTTTATTTCTCATCTGAAAAAGCTAAGGTAGCACGTGGAATGCTTACATACNATAACAAGGTGACATTATGTTTAGCTCACATAGTAGTCTGAAATTTTACTCATCAGAAAAATTTAGTACGGTTAAATTTCTAGTTTTTCCTCCGAATGGCGGCATGAATTGCATCATATTATGCGTCCGGTGACGTGGTGCGATCCACCCAATAAATTATATTAGGATCCACCCAATTTAATGGCCCACCCACTAAACTATATTTAAGTGTGAGCTTTTAAATGATGCGGGAATAAAGAAAGTAACATTTTCAGTCTCAATTTGTATGTATTGACATATCTAGCACCTAAGTTATTTTTTATATTTACGCCACTCAAAATTTTAATATAATATAGAAAAAAATAAAACTATTTTAATTTTAAGAAAATACAATTATTCATGCATATATAAAACGACATTAAAGTTGAAGTTTAGGTGTTTAATTGATATGTAAAAACATTGGAATTGAGCAAACATAGGTTTTAGTATTTGCGATTTTTACCTCCTTTTTTTCTAATTTAAAGGAAGTTTAATTATTTCAATTAAAATAATTTTTAAATTTATTTTATTTCAATTCAATTATATCTTTTTAGTTATAATTTATAATGAATTTTAAGTTAACATTAATTTGATTATCATGCCAAACTTGTGAAAATTAAATAAAATTGTTTTTCTTAGTTTTATTAATGGAATATTTACATACCTAGCACAAATGTCTCGTGCATGTACATATTTCACACCTAAACTTTCATTTTTACACAGACTTTAGTGTTTTAAACGAGTGCATGAAAATATGGATTTCACATTTAAAAGCCATAATAATGCTATTTTTGATGTGATATTAAAGATTTAAGTATTATGGGTGTAAATTTAAAATTTTAGATGTTAGGTATATATGTAAAGATGTAAGAATTGTTTGCTAGATACTTAGNATTATTGTAAGTTTAGATATTTAAGTGAGAACTTGAAAATTGGATGAAAATAAATGCTTGAATTAAAAATCATGAGGCGATCATTGGTGAACCCATTCATTGAGTTTCTGTTGCTGCGCACATGCATGTCAGATAAAGTAATGGGAGCAATGCATTGAATGTACAAAATAGGTGCGGTGCCAATTTGTTTGCATGCTGGTTGGTAGGGGTTAGATTTTCTCTGCTGTTTCTGGCTTGTTTTAATTAAGCTGGGGTCCGAATCCATTTGGCGTTCGGAGGCGCTTCGGTTCGGTTCAGGATCATAAATTACTCCAAAATGTGTACTTAAAAAATAAATACCAACCACGTGACTTAAAATAGAACAGCCCAAAAGAAACAGAATAGTGAAGATGATGAACTCAGCCCTAGCTTTCTTCTGTTTGCGTATTTTGTTACAAGCGCATGATGTAGTGAAATGTCAAGTGTAAAAAGCTTTATTCAGGAGCTTCATTTGTCACAAATTAATAAACAAAATCCCAGAACTGGATAGCATTATAAATGTATAACTAGCTTGTAAATTTAAAGCATAAAAAGAAGTTTGGAGAAATACTTTATGGATGATTAAATAATTTTCAAATCTGATAAATTTATAGTCAATATCAAGAGGTTGGATGAGAACAATCAAATGAGCCCCATATCACTTAATACTAATATCATTAAGACACTTGAATAAGAAAAAAATCATTTAATTACGAGGATCACTTTAGGCCCCATTGAGTTGTCTTGATTCACTAGCATTTACAAATAATAGCCCTCCTCAAATATATAAATAGAACCTTATTCTTTATTTAAACGAGGAGGACTTGGAAGGAGAGGACTCACACAAGCTCAAATATCTTGAGTATTCACTACCTCTCCCAACACCTGTGTACATCGTCATCCGGTTGTCACCACCGTGACCTGACCAAAATTGTTTTGTCATCGCCACCACCGAACTTCTGTTTATTGGTAGTCATCAATATTGGAACGCAATGACCGCCAAACTTCAACTGCCTAACATCTACCGCCATTGGACCAACTTCAACAAGCCATAGTCGTCGTCGTCGTCGCTGAATCTATGTTGCCTGGCTGCCATTACTGTCAGAGCACTGTGGCTCGATCATCGTCATCAAATTATGCCTCTCGGTCGTTGTTATCACTGTATAACCATTGTCTTGTCACCATCATTATTGCATAGTAGTCATAATCACTACCCAACCGCAACAATCATTCAATCAACGTCAACAATGTTACCCAATCTTCATTATTTGACCCCCACCATCGATCATCCACTATCACAGTCAAATCATTATTGTTTCCCTAATAATTTGTTGCTCAACTAGCAAAAATCGGGTCGATAACCTCCACTATTGTAAGATTGCTTCCTACTCAAGATTCGTGCAAAGTCTTATAACTTATATATTTATCGTGAAACCAGCTCAAGTGGGGCAGATCCTATGGCTTTCACTCCTTTAATTTTTCCATGTGAAATTTCTTGAATGACTTCTACTTCATTTATTTTTATCTATGTGTGAGATATTTGTGTAATGTTAAGGCTTGTACTCTATCCTTTAAACCTTCAGGCACATAAGGTTATTCAACTAAAATAACAAACAAAACTTGTACATCAAGAAGGTTGTCATAATGGACTTTTCTTTTTTTTGTAGGAATGCTGACCCGTTTCCTTGTTTCTTACACATTTACTTGATTGGTTGATGCATTGACCCTTAAAGGCACAGCTCATTTGTAGACTGCTAGGAACATCGATTACATTTATTCATAACAAGGTGACATTATGTTTAGCTCACATAGTAGTCTGAAATTTTACTCATCAGAAAAATTTAGTACGGTCAATTTTCTAGTTTTTCCTCCTATAATAGTATGTAAATTGTCAATACGGAGATAATATATCCATCATCCGGATGTTCAAATTGCGGAATGGATTGCATCATATTGTGTGTCCGGTGATGTGGTGCGATCCACCCAATAAATTATATTAGGATCCACCCAATTTACTGGCCCACCCACTAAACTATATTTAAGTGTGAGCTATTAAATGATGCGGGAATAAAGAAAGTAACATTTTCAGTCTCAATTTGTATGTATTGACATATCTAGCACCTAAGTTATTTTTTTATTTTTATGCCACTAAAAATTTTAATATAATATAGAAAAAATAAAACTATTTTAATTTTAAGAAAATACACTTATTCATGCATAGATAAAACGACATTAAAGTTGAAGTTCAGGTGTTTAATTGATATCTAAAAACATTGGAATTGAGCAAACATAGGCTTTAGTAATTGCGATTTTTACCTCTTTTTCTCTAATTTAAAGGAAGTTTAATTATTTCAATTAAAATAATTTTTAAATTTAATTTATTTCAATTCAATTATATCTTTTTAGTTATAATTTATAATGAATTTTAAGTTAACATCAATTTGATTATCATGCCAAACTTGTGAAAATTAAATAAAATTGTTTTTCTTAATTTTATTAATGGAATATTTACATACCTAGCACAAATGTCTCGTGCATGTACATATTTCACACCTAAACTTTCATTTTTACACAGACTTTAGTGTTGTAAACAAGTGCATGAAAATATGCATTTCACATTTAAAAGCCATAATAATGCTATTTTGGATGTGATATTAAAGATTTAAGTATTATGGGTGTAAATTTAAAAATTTAGGTGTTTGGTATATATGTAAAGATGTAAGAATTGTTTGCTAGATACTTAAATGCCTCTTTTTTAAAGATTTTTTTAGCTAATAATATAATGAATTAGTTTAATTTTTAATTAAAATTTAAAATTGTTTATTTACATTATAATACTTTCTAATATTAATAAAATAATTAATTTATATTTCTTATGCATTTTAAAATATATTATTGTTAAGTAATATTATAAATGAAATTATGTGCAACATATAAAAATAAATAAATTCATAAATCTTGAGTAATTAGGTTTAAAAATTTTCAGAGGTCACTGAGACAATTTTCAGAGGTCATTCAGGTCAGAGTAGAAATTGCATGAGTTGTGAGCCATGTATGTCATTGTTGGTTGTGTAGGTCGTAGTGGTAGCCTGCAAGCATAAAGCTTCAAGAGTACAAACAAAGTCATCATATACAGAGTAAGGGTGGTTGTAATGTTGAGTGTGTTGTTACACTATCTTCGTGAGGCTTCATTGCACCGTATTTGAGGCACATTGATGCATCATATTTGGAGTGTGTTGTTGCACCGTCTTTCAGAGGTGTCGTTCTATCATATGAGAGGCACATCGTTGCGCTATAGTCAGAGTGTGTTGTTGTGTAGCATGCTTGGTTACTCTACAAGGTAGGTCGTTACTCCGCATGGCGTTTCGTAATTGCACAACGTAAGTCGAGATTCCACAGAGCTTGTCATGAATCTGCAAGGTGCTTCGTTGCAATGTGTAGGGGGAGTTTGATGGTGATTGAAGGTAACTGGAGATTACAGGAGTAGGTGACACTCGTTGGACCTTCGAGGTGAAACACTAGACGTCAGCTCATTATCCTCTAAGTCTTGGTCTTCTTTTGGTTCAAGGCCTGGGCCCCCTTTCATGATGTGGGTAGGGCTTTATTTACAGAATCTAAGAGAGACCCCCCCAACAAGTAAAGAATATGAAACACTCCATCGGACGACTTTGAGAGATTCCGTTAATCGAATGACATTTTGTAGATATTTGATGCCTGAACAAAGTCAAGATTCAGTGATCGTGAAAAAAAAGCATGTCGAGACGCTCGATTTAAACATAAGCTTGTTAGATTTGAAATTTATTTGACTTCAAATAAGGCACTAGCATGAGACTTTTAAAAATGATTAAAATGCACATAATGGGCTTTGAGTCTGATTTTGATCAAATTTATTGTCATTACATTCATCTCATGAAGGCCCAACAGTTTAATCATAAATTTGTTAAAATTTGAATTCTGAGTAAATTTTAATTAAAATTTGAATCAAAATGTTTTGATGTCATATCCATACTATTTTAATAAAAAACATTAAACACACAATGTACAAGTTTTTCCTATTTTTGGCCGAATTGGTGACGTCAGTGTTGCATGCTGAAGCTATAACTTAATAAATACATCTTTGTGCAGAACTGCTAAACCTACCATACCTCACAGGCCTTATTATATTTCTCATCTGAAGAAGCTAAAGGTAGCACGTGGAATGCTTACATAGTGAGCTATATTTTTATATTTAATTTTTCTAATTTGTAATGATGCCTTTCATAAGACATTCATATATATATATATATAAACAAATTATAAATTGCCAATTTATCATCCCCAGTAGTCACAGCCCCACAGGCCATATCTTATTTCCTAATTTATGAAGCAAAAGGTAGAGCGTGGAACTTTAGATAGGGAGCTTTATATATATAGATATAGATATATATATAATTTCCAATGATGTCGTGTATACATGCATAATCCTCACAACCTTATTCTTATTCCCAACTAAGCATTTAAACGGCTAGTAAATCAAGGAAGTCGCATATACAAAACAAGCGAAGATAAACAGATAGGTAAGAGAGAAAAAACAAACTATAGAAAGCTGAAAAAGGAGAAAAAGAGAGCTCGGCAAGGCAAGCAAGACAATTCCATAAATCATTAGCACCCTTTAGGTAGGGGTGGGAAGTGTAGAATCTGTTANTAAGACATTCATATATATATATATATAAACAAATTATAAATTGCCAATTTATCATCCCCAGTAGTCACAGCCTCACAGGCCATATCTTATTTCCTAATTTATGAAGCAAAAGGTAGAACGTGGAACTTTAGATAGGGAGCTTTATATATATAGATATAGATATATATATATATATATATAATTTCCAATGATGTCGTGTATACATGCATAATCCTCACAACCTTATTCTTATTCCCAACTAAGCATTAAAACGGCTACTAAAACAAGAAAGTCGCATATACAAAACAAGTGAAGATAAACAAATAGGTAAGAGAAGAAAAACAAACTATAGAAAGTTGAAAAAGGAGAAAAGGAGAGCTCAGCAAGGCAAGCAAGGCAATTCCATAAATCATTAGCACCATTTAGGTAGAGGTGGGAAGTGTAGAATCTGTTATAAAACTCAACCAAGCAAGAGAAAATCACAAATGGAGGTTGAGTTTGGTCAAGAGAAGGAAGAGTACCAAACCTTTAACACTGAATTCAATTCATTAAAATGCACTAAAATTTTTCATTCAAAATCTACTAAATTTTTTTGATAATTTTGCCATAATGAAAAAAAAGTGCTTCTTTTAAGGATCGAGAAAGAGAACTTGCATTTAAAAAATAAGTAAGAATAAGTAAGAATGAGATTTATAATAACTATTACGTACAAATAACACAACCAGAGGGGAAAAATATCCCTCTAGATTGAAGAACTACAACATGAATTTTGAGAGCCCTGATTTTTCATACAATAGGAGCATATTTAAGAGAATAACTTTTAAATCATATAAATTTATGTCGAGGTACTTAAAGGATGCATTTATAAATATATTGATACACCATCAACAAATTTTATTCATTTGGCACGAATCTCAAGGCATGACACGAATTTCGAGATAATATCTTGAGTAAAAAATATTTAAACTTCAATTAAAAGTCATCCAGAGCTCCGATTTCAGCAAACTTATACTCAAACTGATTAGCTCGATGAGACGGACCTAATGATATTGAATTTAGTCCTATCAGAGTCAAATCAAGCTCATATCAAGTCATTAAACCACTCTTAGATGATTTCCAAACACATTTGAAAGGTAGAATTAATGCCACCACTAGAAAGACTATAATCGAATCGAGCGTCTCGACAAAACAAATATAACGATTCCAAGATTACCCAATTTTGACATCGTTAAGGCACTCAAATATCCATTAAACAATATATGATTGAGGGGAGCTATCCAAATCGTCCGATCAAAATGGTTAATATTCATGCATTAATGACATCCAAAACACTATAAATAAACCCCTACCCCTCTCGTGGGAGGGAGAGCTGAAGCTTTGAGAAAGATCTTGAGGCTTTGAGAAGGAGCTGGAGCTCAGTACCACCGCCGACAGTCGTTGAAAACCGCCGCTCGCCGTCGGCCATAGCTGGTCTTCGACGACCACCACCGACCGTCTTCGACCATCGTCTGCCGTTGCCCACCATCGCCGACCGGGCACCATCGGTCCACATCAATTAATATCGTAACTTGAAAAATCTAATAACTTCTCCTGTCTGTAGGACAAGAACTCACAACTACGATCCATGTGCCAACAACAACCCACGTGGCCATCAGCTCATGCGGTTCCTTACTCCAGGCCTAGCGACCTACGAACGTCAACAATACTCGCCCCAACAACCTATGTGGTCATCAGCTCATGCAGTTTTCGACTCCAACCACAGCGACCTACGAACATCATCGATACTCTCGCCAACGACCTACGTGGTATCAACTCATGTAGTTCTCGACTCCGACCCTAACGACCTACAGACTTCATCAATACTCCCCCCAACGACTTATGTGGTCATCCACTCATACAGTTCATGACTCCAACCCCAGCGGCTTATAGACGTCATCAATACTCGCCCCAACGACCTATGTGGTCATCAGCTCATGCAGGTCTTGAATCCGGCCCAGCGGCCTACAGACGTCTCCACTACTCACCCCAACGACTTACGTGATCATCAGCTCGTGCAGCTCCCGATTTTGGCCGCTGTGGTCTGCTGACATCATTAATCCTCCCCCCTACGACCTACGTGATCCACAGTCCGTGCAGCTCCCAACTCTAGTCCCCATGATATATAGACGTCACCGCTACTCACCACTACTATCTACGTCACCAATTATGACGTACGTGGTCCACAACTCCCGCAACTGCTTATTATGGCTTTTCTGGACAAGCAACGTTTCTGAAGCAACAATCTACAACACTCACAATGAATTACTACCTCCACAATAATCAATAATGATCCTTGCAACATGCTGTCTCAAATAACTACAACCATATTATAGTTATGTAACTTTGTAATTTTATCTTCCCTAATTTAGGGGAAAAATGGAATTGTATACTCATCATTCATAATGGATTATTTCAACTGGGCTAGGTCTCGTTTCAAAGGTTTTCCACGTAAAAAGTCGAGGTATCTTCTCATGCTTACTTCTCTTCTTTTATATTTGTGTTGAATTCTCGTACAACGCTAAGACGATAATCCATTACTCCACCGCTGTAAATTTTCTAGCACGCATCATATATAAATAAGTTTTTTTTTTGTAAGAGTAACAGTTTTTAACTCTCCATAAGTATTGCTGCAAGGACAAATAAAAAGAATGTGGTTGATGATGTAAATGCATTCATTAGAAATATGTTAAGAAATTCATATATATGAATGTCTGTACGAATGCATGCATGTATGTGTGAGTATATATATAATTAAATCAATTAATAATTAAAGATATAAAACACACCTATACCATGTGTACATATTCAACATACATATTTGAGTTCTTTTTCTTAGAACAGATGAGCATATGAAGTCGTTTTATATATAATAATGCTTTTAATACTCTCCTAGGTTATTTTATTTATTTATTTATTTATTTATTTATTGGAGACAGGTGAGCGAACTCGAGCGTATAGATAGATAATCTTTTAATATTTATGAGAAATTATGACATGGGATGACCGTACTATCTCAGGCAGTGTGGCGGCATCCCAACAATTGAGGAAATTATTGCATACGGACACCACATGCATCTCTGCATGCGGTGTCCGATCCTGACCGTAGATCACAGTGATTTACGGTCAGGATTATTCCCTTTTTTTTTTAAACAAATTTCATGGTGGGGCTCACCAAAATACATCAGGACCGTAAGTCAGATAATTTACTGTCCGGATCGGACACCGCACGCAAGCTGCGTGTTGTGCCCGATCCGTATGGAATAATTTTTCCGACAATTGCCCCGGCTGCGCCTATTAATTTTCCCTTTTTTTGCCGATTTATTTTTTTAATACTTTAATTGATATAAGACTATAAATAACGTTCGCATCATCNCTACTAAATTTTTTTGATAATTTTGCCATAATGAAAAAAAAGTGTTTCTTTTAAGGATCGAGAAAGAGAACTTGCATTTAAAAAATAAGTTAGAATAAGTAGGAATGAGATTTATAATAATTATTACGTACAAATAACACAACCAGAGGGGAAAAATATCCTTCTAGATTGAAGAACTACAACATGAATTTTGAGAGCCCTTACCATGATTTTTCATACAATAGGAGCATATTTAAGAGAATAATTTTTAAATCATATAAATTTATGCCGACGTACTTCAAGGATGCATTTATAAATATATTGATACACTACCAACAAATTTTCAACTTTTGACACGAATCTCAAGGCATGATGCGAATCTCGAGACAATATCTTGATTAAAAAACATTCAAATTTCAATTAAAAGTCATCCAGAGTTCCGATTTTAGAAAACTTATACAAACTGACTGGCTCGATAAGACGGACCCAATGATATTAAATTTAGTCCTATCAGAGTCAAATCAAGTCATTAAACCACACTTAGATAATTTTCGAACACACTTGGAAGGTAGAATTAATGTCGCCGCTAGCAAGCCTATAATCGAATTGAGCGTCTCGATAAAACGAATCCAACAACCCCAAGATTACCCAATTTTGACATCGTTAAGGCATTCAAATATCCATTAAACGATATATGATTGAGGGAAGCTCTCCAGACCGTCCGATCAAAATGGTTAATATTCTTGCATTAATGACATTCAAAATAGTAGGAATAAACCCCTACCCCTCTTGTGGGAGGGAGAGCTGAAGCCTTGAGATAGAACTTGAGGCTTTGAAAAGGAGCTGGAGCTCAGCACCACCGCCGACCGTCGTTGAACACTGCTGATAGTCGTCGGCCATAGCTGGCCTCCGACGACCATCGCCGACCATCTTCGACCATCGTCTACCGTTGTCCACCATCGCCGACCGGGCACCGTCGGTCCACGTCGATTAATTTCGTAACTTGAAAAATCTAATAACTTCTCCTGTTTGTAGGACAAGAAATCACCACTACGATCCATGTGCAAACAACAACCCGCGTGGTTATCAGCTCATACGGTTCCTAACTCTGGGCCTGGCGGCCTACGAACGTCAACAATACTCGCCCCAACAACCTATGCGGTCATCAACTCATGCAGTTTTCGACTCCAACCACAGCGACCTACGAACATCATTGATACTCCCGCCAACCACCTACGCGGCATCAGCTCATGTAGTTCTCGACTTTGACCCTAACGGCCTACAGACTTCATCAATACTCACCCCAACGACCTATGTGGTCATCCGCTCATACAGTTCATGACTCCAACCCCAGCGGCTTATAGACGTCATCAATACTCGCCCCAATGACCTATGTGGTCATCAGCTCATGCAAGTCTTGAATCCAGCCCAGCGGCCTACAGACGTCTTCACTACTCACCCCAACGACTTACGTTATCATCAGCTCGTGCAGCTCTCGACTCTGACCTCTGTGGTCTACAGACATCATTGATCCTCCCTCCTACGGCCTACGTAATCCACAGCCCGTGCAGTTCCCGACTCTAGTCCCCACGATATATGAACGTCGCCACTACTCACCACTACTATCTACGTAACCAATTACGACCTACATGGTTCACAGCTCCCGCAACTGCTTACTATGGCTTTTCCGGACAAGCAACGTTTCTGAAGCAACAATCTACAACACTCATAATGGATTACTACCTCCACAATAATCAACAATGATTCTTGCAACCTGCTGTCTCAAATAACTACAACCGGATTATAGTTATGTAACTTTGTAATTTTATCTTCCCTAATTTAGGGGAAAAATGAACTTGTATACTCATCATTCATAGTGGACTATTTCAACTGGGTTAGGTCTCATTTCAAAGGTTTTCCACGTAAAAAGTCGAGGTGTCTTCTCATGCTTACTTCTCTTCTTTTATATTTGTGTTGAATTCTCGTGCAACGCTAAGACGATAATCCATTACTCCACCGCTGTAAATTTTCTAGCACACATCATATATAAATAAGTTTTTTTTGTAAGAGTAACAGTTTTTAACTCTCCATAAGTATTGCTGCGAGGACAAATAAAAAGAATGTGGTTGATGATGTAAATGCATTCATTAGAATAATGTTAAGAAATTCATATATATGAATGTATGTACGAATGCATGCATGTATGTGTGAGTATATATATAATTAAATCAATTAATAATTAAAGATATAAAACACACCTATACCATGTGTACATATTCAACATACATATTTGAGTTCTTTTTCTTAGAACAGATGAGCATATGAAGTCGTTTTATATATAATAATGCTTTTAATACTCTCCTAGGTTATTTTATTTATTTATTTATTATTTATTTATTTATTTATTGGAGACAGGTGAGCGAACTCGAACGTATAGATAGATAATCTTTTAATATTTATGAGAAATTATGACATGGGATGACCGTACTATCTCGGGCAGTGTGGCGGCATCCCAACAATTGCCCCGGCTGCGCCTATTAATTTTCCCTTTTTTTTTTGCCGATTTATTTTTTTAATACTTTAATTGATATAAGACTTTATATATAGCGTTCGCATCATCAGTCTACATGTCTACATACCAATTAAACAACAAAATGGCCAAAGCACAAAACGGCAACGCCAATTTTAAACTCATCTTCAAAGTAGCACGCTCGCCGCCGGTCCTCTTACACCCCGCCGGAGAAACTCCGGCGGGCGGCGACGGCACCTACTTCCTGTCAAACCTAGACCAAAACCTTGCGGTCACGATGAAGACAATCAACTGCTACGCACCGAAAGATGGCCGGAGCACCGAAAACGCCGGCGAGGTCCTGAAAACATCGCTGGAAAAGGTACTCACTTACTTCTACCCGTTCGATGGCCGCTTCGGAGTCGACGAGGGAGGAAAGCTCGTCGTACGGATGAACGGCGGCGGTGTTCCGTTCGTGGAGGCGGTGGCGGAGTGCGAGATGGAGGATTTGGGTGACGTGTGTTCGCCGGAGCCGGAGATGTTGGGAGAGCTGATTTATTTTCCTCCGGCTGAGAGTATCTTTGAAATGCCGCTGTTGACCATCCAGGTGAGGAAACTCAACATCAGTAATTGTCTTAAAACATATTGGAAGATGATTTACATACTACTTAATTCTTATATATTTATTTACATATGCAGCAGATAAGTTTAAAATTTTACATATTATATATATATACTCATAGCCACAGGCGATGGTTAGTCATCCCTCACGGAGCTCATCGTTGTTAGAAGATGCTAACATTTAAAGTAGGACGCGGGACAAGCATTAGCACATCCCTCGCGAAGCTTGTAAATAAATATATTCTTATATATTTATTTACATATGCAGCAGATAAGTTTAAATTTTTACATATTACATATATATACTCATAGCCAGAGGCGATGGTTAGTCATTCCTCATGGAGCTCATCGTTGTTAGATGCTAACATTTAAAGTAGGATGCGGGACAAGCATTAGCACATCCCTCACGAAGCTTGTCACTGTTAAGTGCTAACATTTATAGTAGGGCGTCGGATGATCATTCACACACATCGCACGGAGCTTGTCGCTGTCGAGTGCCAATACGTCCCATAGGCCACAAGCAAAAGTTAGAAACCCCTCACAGAATTTGTCGTTCTTGAGTGCTAACTTTTAAAGTAGTGTGCAAGACGATCGTTCACCCACCCCTCGCAAAGCTTGTCGTTGTTGGCTGTCGATACTTCTCATAGGCCACTTGACGATCTTTGCATGGAATGATAGTTTTTAGCCATTCATGAAGTCTGTTTTCCAAGCATAATTGTGTCAGCTCCTTGAGTGTGATTGCATCAGTTCTGCGAACATGATTACGTTAGTTCCTCTAGCGTAATTATGTCAGTTCCCCCGCGTGATTGTATCAGTTCTTTGAGTGTGATACTTTAGTTCCCTGAGAGTGATTGTGTCAGTTCCCCGAGTGTGATTGTGTTAGTTTCTCAGCCAGATCTAGGACTAGTCTGACTCTTCCGTTGTTCGCCTCAAGCCGCTCTCTTAGATCTTGCTCGTCAAAAGCTGCGGCGGAGAGTAGCATCTGTTGTGATTGTTGTATTTAACCAGTAACATGTCTTCCATTCCGTGGGACAACATAAAAGGGGATTTTCTGGTGGACGTGTACATCGTTGTTCGGGTGTCCCAGAGTACCGAAGGGAACAGGCCTACCCATTTGCCCCTTGCTCCTACCATTTTCCTTAGCAAATTTAGGATGATTTGGTTTGCAGCCTCAACATGTTTGTTAGTTCGAGAGTGATGTACGAAAGCAAACTTGAGGTTGATCTCTTGACTCTTACAGAAGTCTTGAATTCCTTTGTCAGTGAATTGAGTCTTATTATCTGTAACTATGATGAGAGGTAACCAGTATCAATAAATCAGAACAGCTTAGATGAAGTTACTGATTACTTCTATCGTTATGTATGAGAGGGTCTTTGCCTCTACCTACTTGGAGAAATAGTCGACGACCACAAATAGAAACTCTTGTTGTTCTTTTGACAGAGGAAAAAGTCCCAGAATGTTGATGCTCCACATGAAAAATGACTAAAGACTAACGATCGGGTGGGATGACCGATGGCGCAATGGTCCATATATCTGACATTGTGTACAACTTCGGCAATATTCTTTAGTGTCCTTGAGTAAGCTTGGACATACGTAACATTGCCATTGATTTCAACGAGATAGCGTGTTTCCTCTAGAATGGCTCCCACATTCCTTGTCATGAACTTCTCGAAGTATGTCTTCAATCTTGTCCTTCCCAAGGCATTTTAGGTATAAGGACGTGGTCGACCTCCTGAAGAGTTTTCCTTCGATTAGTATGTCTTGGGCAACATTATATTTGAATTCTCTATGATTGGTGACTTCTTTGATGATCACCTACGTATTTAGGTATCAGATTTATGAGCTCATCCAGCTTTTCTTCTCCTCCGATGTATCTTCATTGCTAGTGGTTCTTATTTTAAGGGTCGATCGAGTCTTTTAGGTAGCCCCTCTTCTATATGGAGGCCTTCGGGATAAGAGGTTGGCGAACTGATTTTCCTCCATTTGGACAATTTCGAATCTGAAGCTGATAAAGAGATCGATCTTCATTTTCACCTTCCATAGGTACTTCGCCATACTCTTGTCCCTAGTTTCAAATTCTCGGTTTATCTGGTTCACTATGAGTTGTGAATCGACCTTTACCATTATGTGAAGGACTCCCAGCTCTGAGGCTAGGTGAACTCTTGCAATCAAAGCCTCATATTTTGTTTGGTTATTAGTCAATGAAAAATTTACTACTGTTAAGTGGTAGACGTTTTCCCCTACAACGCTGCACAAGAAAACTCCAAGTCAAGCACTTGATTGCCGGATGACCCATCAGTTAACAGAGTTCAAGTCAATTCATCAATCGTTGGATCCCCGTTAATCCTTCATGGTTCAGAGAAATCTACAACAACTTGTGTTTTTATTGTCTTTCGGGGGATAGAAGATATCATACTCGCAGAGTTCTGCGGGTCATTTGAGTAGTCGACCGAAATGCTATTGCCTAGTAAAAACATATTTTAGTGGGTGATTTGTAATAACCTGTATGGGGTGTACTTGAAAATATAATCAGAGCCTCCATGCTAAAGCGACCAAGGTGAAGGTTATTGTCTCCATTATGAGATATCAGAGTTCAGCGCCTTTGAGAACTCAGCTGGTGTAGTACACTAGATGTTGCTTTCCAAGCTATTCTCTGACCAAGACTGAACTGACGGCTTCGGGGCCGACCCCGAGGTAAAGATAAAGCTTTTCCTCTCTGAAGGAGGGGGGAGAGGCGAGGAACTGCTTGAGGTTCTTGAAGGCCTCTTCGCATTCCGGTGTTCATGCGAAACATTTTGCTCTTCTGAGTACCTTAAAGAATGAGGCACACTTATGACCTAACTTGGAGACTAATCTACTCAAACCAGCAATCCAACCAGTTAGCTTCTAAATTTTTTGGGTGTTTTCCGGAGGGGGGGTGGGGATTTTTTCTTGGTTGGCCTTTATGTCTTTAGGGGTTAGCAAATACCACAGGAATTTGCCCGTCGCAGCCCCAAAAATGCATTTCAGTGGGTTTAGTTTTATATTAAACATTTTCAAATGTTAGAAACGTTTCTTTTAAATCCTCAATGTATTGTTTAATCGACAAACTCTTAACAAGTACATCATCGACATACATCTCATTGTTCTTTCCTTTTTTACTTGCAAATATTACATCATCGACATACAACACATGAGACGTTGGTAAGTCGCTCCAGTAAGCCCAAAGGGAATTACATTATAACAAAAAACTTTCTAACAAATAATAAAAGAGATTTTCTCTACTTTAGCTGGGAGCGTTAGTAAAATCATTAGAGGGGGATAAGAGTTTGAGGCTTGAGGAAGAGCTGTAGTCTAGCATCATTCGTGTCGTCATCAACCACCACCTATCGATCGTCGCCATTGTAACCCGTTCATTGCAACGAGTTCATTTGCACGTCGACATTGTAATTCAGAAGACTTTGTAATCATTTCTCGCATGTAGGATAAATCATCTCTATAATTATCAAATTATAGTAGATTTTTGCAACAAGGTCATACCCCATGGTTTTTTCACTTTACTACTTTTTCGCGACAAAACTTCTGATATTTCTACTAGTTATTTTCTTTTATCTGAGTGTGTGTTGAATTCTCACGCAACGCTAAGTCGATAATTTATTATTCAGCCGTTGTGAATCTCCTAGTGCGTGTCAGTTTTCATGTGATGTTAAAGATTTGAACCAGTAAATCAAAATGTTCTGCTGTTAGATACGAGGATTCATAATAATTATGCGGTATATATGTAAATGCCCCATTTTCTTAATTTCTAGAAATAATAGTCAAATATAGAGAAACTTTGGGGTGACTTACATGAGTTACATTCAAATCTATAAAAGTAGTGCATATACTTTTTTTATAATAATTAAGTTTTGTATTTATGTTTGCCATGATCAAATATTGAGAATTTGATAACAGTGAAAACCAAGTGTTTGAACAAATGGTGATAATTAGAGCGTATGCAAAACCCCATGTTATATTTAAGGTGTTTTGTATGCGGTTGCCCTAAAAATTTATATTATGGGATCCACTTTCATAATTGCATCGGATTTTTATCCTAAACAAAATTTAATGGAATTTCAATTCACTAATTTCAGATTATTTTTTAAAATTCATTGGGTACAAAATTAAATTTAAATTCAGTGCAAATTCTAATTTTATCAATCTGATTATTTTTTAATTTTAAAAAGATGTATTTCAGTAATGCAGATGGCACATTACACTCAAATTTGCATGAAATTTGCATGGGATGTTANGCATCGGTTTTTTATCCTAAACAAAATTTAATGGAATTTCAATTTACTAATTTCAGATTATTTTTTAAAATTCAGTTGGGTACAAAATTAAAATTAAATTCAGTGCAAATTCTAATTTTATCAATTTGATTATTTTTTAATTTAAAAAGATGTATTTCAGTAATCAGATGGCACATGACACTCAAATTTGCATGAAATTTGCATGGGATGTTGAGGGCTGATATGAATGAGGATGTCACTTCTGAAATTTTACTCTTTGCAATCTTTTGATCTGAAGTTACATAACACTTTCATGCTACTGATAGGTGACGAGGTTCAAATGTGGCGGCTTTGTCCTCGGCATGGCGATGAACCATTCCATGGCTGACGGCCTCTCTGCCGTCGAGTTCCTTCATTCCTGGGCTGCAATCGCCACTGGTCGCCCACTCTCTCTCCCCCCGTTTCTCGACCGCTCCATCTTAACCGCCCGCCGCCCGCCGGCTGCCGAATTCCCCCCCCC